>WNYA01000775.1:102282-115140 GCA_019512145.1 Engystomops pustulosus | reverse complement strand
AGTGTCCCTCCAGACTTAGTGATCACGCCCCTAGTGTCGCCTCCAGCCTAAGTGACGCACTGCCCCTAGTGTCCCCCAGCCTATAGTACCACTGCCCCTAGGTCCTCTCCCCTATAGGTGACCACTGGCTCCGCTGTCCCTCCAGCCTATGAATGACCACTGCCCCTGGTGTCTCTCTCCACCTATAGTGGACACTGCCCCTCCAATGTCTCCAGCCCATAGTGATAACTCTGCCCTGCCCCTATTGTCCCTCCAGCCTAGGTGACCACTGCCCCTGGGTGTCCTCTCTCTCAGCCTATAATGACCACTGCCCCTAGTGGTCCTAGCCAACCTATGTGAACCTGCTCTCCTGTGCCCACCAGCTGATCACCATCCCCGTGTCTCACCTGATAGTGACCACTCTGCCCCTAATGGTCCCTCCCAACTATAGTCGATCCGCACCTTCCCCCACATAGTACAACCTCCCCTAGTGTCCCTCCCCCTCAGCCTATACTGACCACTCTCCCTAGTGTCTCTCCGAAAGCTATAGTGACCACGCGCGCCTATTGTCTTCCCTCCAAAACCTATAGTACCACCCCTGTGCCTCACACCTAATTGTCCACTCGCGCAGCCTATATGACCTCCACCCGCGCACTGCCCCGGTGATTTCTCGCACCTATAGTGACCATGGCCCCTTGGCTCCCCTCAGCCTATATGCCACTGCCCATGGCCTCTCCAACTATAGGACCACTGCCCCTATGTGGCCCTCCACCTATATTGACCCACTGCCATCTATAGTCCCCCGCCTATAGTGCCACGCCCCTATGGTCCTCCAGCTCTATAGTGACCATGCATTCCTCAGACTTACCCTACCGCTGCGTCCCTCCCAGACCTATAGTGATCCACTGCCCCTATGTCGTCCCTCCACGCCAGCCTATAGTGAACACTGCCCCTAGTGTCTCTCCAACCTATGTGATCAGCTGCCCCGTATGTGCGTCGCCTCCAGCTTAATGTGACTATGCCCTAGGGTCCCTCCGCTATATGACCACTGCGCCTAGGTGTCCCTACCAGCCGATAGGTGACCAATGCCCCTAGTTGTCCCTCCCGCCTATCTTGACCAACTGCCCTCCTATTTGTCTCTCCATCCCTATATTTAACCCAACGGTCCTCGCTATTGTCTCTCCATCCTATCGTGATCACGCTCCTAGTGTCCCTCCAGACTATAATGACCACTGGCCCCTATAATCTCTTCCGCCAAACCCTAGTTTACCCACTGCCCCTAGTGCCACTCCATAACTATAGTGACCACCTGCCCCTCGTGTTCCCTCCAGCCCTTAGTGACTCTGCACCTAGTGTCCCTCCAGCCCTTATGAACCACTTCCCCTAGTTTTCCCTTCCAGCCTATAGTGACCGCCTGCCCTAGTGTCCCTCCAGCTATATTGATCACTGCTCCTAGTAGGGGCAGTGGTCACTATAGGCTGGAGGGACACTAGGGGCAGTGGTCTCTATAGGCTGGAGGGACATCAGGAGCAGTGGTCACTATAGGTTGGAGGGACCCTAGGGGCAGTGGTCACTATAGGCTGGAGAGACACCAGGGGCAGTGGTCACCATAGGCTGGAGGGACAATAGGGGCAGTTATCACTATGGGCTGGAGGGACATTAGGGGCAGTGGTCACTATAGGTTGGAGAGACACCAGGGGCAGTGGTCACTATAGGCTGGAGGGACATTAGGAGCAGTGGTCACTATGGGCTGGAGGGACAATAGGGGCAGTTGTCACTATGGGCTGGAGGGACATTAGGGGCAGTGGTCACTATAGGTTGGAGAGACACTAGGGGCAGTGGTCACTATAGGCTGGAGGGACATTAGGGGCAGTGGTCACTATAGGTTGGAGGGACACTAGGGGCAGTGGTCACTATAGTCTGGAGGGACACTAGGGGCAGTGGTCACTATAGGCTGGAGAGACACCAGGGGCAGTGTTCACTATAGGCTGGAGGGACATTAGGGGCAGTGGTCACTATAGGCTGGAGACACTTTATGGGCAGTGATCAGCATAGTCTGGAGGGACATTAGGGGCAGTGGTCACTATAGGCTGGAGAGACATTATGGGCAGTGGTCACTATAGGCTGAAGGGACACTATGGGCAGTGGTCACTATAGTCTGGAGGACACTCGGAGCAGTGGTCACTATAGGCTGGAGAGACATTAGGGGCAGTGGTCACTATAGTCTGGAGGACACTAGGAGCAGTGGTCACTATAGGCTGGATTGACATTAGGGGCAGTGGTCACTATTGTCTGGAGAGAACTCGGGGTTAGTGTTCACTATAGGCTGGATGGACATCAGGGGCAGTGATCACTATAGGCTGGATGGACAATAGGGACAGTGGTCACTGTGGGCTGGAGGGACATTAGGGGCATCGGTTATGTGAGATACTCCAGGATAGCATCTCTAACAAACCCCTCAAATATTTTCCCCACCACAGAAGTTAGACTCCAGGTCCGTAGTTTCCAGGATCGCTTTTTGATCCTTTTTTGTACATTGGTACCACAATTATTATGCACCAGTCCTGTTGAACATAACCAGTCCAAAGGGAATCTACAAATATTGCGGTATGGTATCACGGTACATAGTTCATGTAGAGCCCGGGGGTGTATGCCATCTGGCCCCAGTGATTTATCTATCTTAGTGGTTGTGAGGCGGCGCCGTACCTCTTCCTGGGTTAACTTCCTGTTGACATTCCAAAGAAAATTTACATCAGAGCTCATGTCTTCCACCAGGGGATTTTCCTGGGTAAAGACAGTCGAGAAGGCGACATTCAGTAGATTGGCCTGTAGATGTCTGTGCTGCTACTATTGTCTGTATTTTTCTGTATGTTATACATGTTGTGTGATTGATTAAAGTCCAACTCGAAGGCAACTCGCTGCCAGAAACACTAACCTCTTCCCATGATACTGTTTTATAGGTGAACAGGCACCCCTACTGGCCTCAGGTGCAGATGATTGTCACTTCTTGGGGACTGTTAGCTGGAGTCAGAAGATTGTCTGATCCTGTCTCACACTACACGACATAAAACCTGTACATGTTTCTAGAACATCTAGAAAGAACTTTTATCATAATCATCTGCACAGTGCTATTTTGCTTTAACCTCTGGCTGATGTATAAGATACATGTATACACCAAGTTTACTTTAGAGCCATTTATTCCATTTATTACCGGGAAGCCGAGAGGATTTAGTGACGCGTCTCCGGTGTAGTCACTTGGCCAAGTCACAAATTGACACACATTTTTAGGGCCTGCACAACCACAAACTGAATGACGTCCATTAAGCTCAGTTATAAGAAGTAGGTACAGTAAGTTGCAGGACAGTGTCAGGTAGAGAGGCGACCAGGGTGGTTGGTGTATCAGGAAGCAGCCAGAGGAATCTCAGCCAAAAATGGGAAACATAATGGGAAATACAAACAACTGCAAAAAGGTAGGTTGTAGTGCTCATGAGATAGAACTCAGAAGGAAAGGAAAAGCTACCAGCATAGACTCTAGGAGAATGTTGAGAGTTAGGAAGGGATAGCGATCCCTTAGATCACTGCCTTTGGGAATCAGCATTAGTAACCAGCATGGGGTGGATCTGAGATAATGAGTTAGACAAGCAAAAGCTTGGGCACAAGTAGCTAAGGAAATTAAGCAGGAGGGTTATTGGGAAAAGGAAGAAACCCCAAAAGGAATGAGATAGAAGAAGAAGACTTAAATGCCCCCACCATACCAGCCAGGTGCCCCAGTCCACCTTTTGATTTACAGTCTCCACCCAAAAAGAGCCATAAGGATGGACCTGTGTGTGTGGTTAACAGAACCCAGATTGGAGGGAAAATTGTTCCGCCGGCGGGGAGGTCTAAGCCCCAAGATCAATTAGGACTATAGCGGGTCCTGTGAAAACTAAAAAGTATGCATCCTGAAGAGGAGGGGGGTCCACCCAAGAAACAAATGTGATAAACGAAACTGGGGGGAGACAGAGGGAGCAATTGGGGGAGGGGAAGAAAACACCTCCTTCCAGGCTTTGCAGGGGTCATCAACTCCTTCAAAACCACATACCAGAATAACCATGACTACAACCTCACAATACAAGCCATGGCCCCCAAGTGACCAAATGTCAATACTCTCACAGGCCCCAGACCTATTTGATGAGCCCATGTTGTTTTATAGGTGGATGTCCTATCTCCATGAATCATTTTCATGTACATGGATGGAGTTTGAAGCCATTATTAGAGTAATTTGATTTCAAGATTTTTGTAGATGGATCAAGGAGCATCGGAGAGGATGGGCGGTTCTATGCAGTGGTCACACAACATGAGGTAGTAAAAGCTGAACCACTCCCTCCTTACATGTCAGTGCGGGAGGCTGAGCTGAAGGCACTCATTGAAGCACTTAGAGAAGCAACAGGTAAACGGTGCAACATATACACTAATTCCCCATATTGGTTCGGAGTGGCGCACGACTTTGGCCCTATATGGAAAGCCAGGGACTTCCTCACCTTCACAAGTAGCCCAGTAAAACATCGGAAGGAAGCATTGTTACTTCCACAAAAAGTAGCCATAGCAAAAGTAAAGGCACATATGAGACTTGACATCGATGAGGCACAAGGCAATGACAGAGCAGCTAAAGAGGCAGCTAGAAAACCAAGGGTGGCAGAAGTCTTGGGAATATCGCAGATTATGGTAAATTCTGAGCATAACCATGCGTTTGACTTCAGTAATTTACAGGATCTTACATGACAAACATGTCTGACCATGGGCTGGCGCTTAAGAAGAATCTAGTCTGTGGAATTTGGGAGAGAGAATATCCCTATCCAGGTCTATGCACCCTATGATGGCTCAGGCTGCCCATGGTCCAACTCACCTGTCTAAAAATGCCATGTGCTCTTTAGTGGATAAACAATGATTTGCACAAGGTTTCACCATGATAGCAACCAGATTTACACAGGCATGCTTAACATGTGTCCGGCAAAGCCCAGGTAGTGCAATAAAGGTGCTCCCAAAACACACGCCAAGACTTCTCTACCCGTTTCAACAACTGGAGATGAACTTCATAAAATTATCAAAGGTTGGTATGTTTGAATGTCCTTGTATATCTTCTCAGGGTGACCAGAAGCCTTCCCGATGCCCAAAACCAAGTCAAAAAAACGATGTCCAAAGTTTTCTGCAGGTTTGGTCTCCAAGAAACCATTGAATCTGATAGAGGAAGCCATTTTACTGCAGAAATAAAGCAAATGTTAGGGGTCACACAGTCACTATACACGCACTGTCACCAACAAGCTAGTGGAAAGGTTGAAAGGTTAAATGGTACCTTGAAATTGAAAATCCAAAAAGTGAAGAAATAGGGAAGCCTTGGACTGAATGTTTGCCATTAGCCCTGTTCACTGTCAGGTACACTCCAAACAGAAAGACAGAATAATCCTCTTTTGAGGTTCTATTTGGACCGCCCTCAAGTTAGGCATATATTTCCCATAGACCCTGCAGCTGTAATGTGATAGCCTCACTAGTTATGTCCAAAGTCTCCACAGAAAACTCTCATCTGTACACAAACAAGTATATGTTTCTATTCCAGATCCAGAGAGTTGAGAAGGAACCCACTCTCTCCAGCCAGGAGAACTGGATGGTAGTCAAGAGGCACACCAGAAAACCGCTAGAGCTTAGATTTGATGATCCATTCCAAGTTCTCCTCACCACAGCTACTGCAGTGAAACTCGAGGGAAGCAAAACTGGATTCACACCAGTCATTGTATAGCCCTCTGTCAGGCTCCAGGGCTAGTGGACCCACTGGACCACTGTGAACAATGACGTAAGCCGTCAGCTGGGAACAGAGTGTAAGTGGTACCCGGTTTTAACCAGAGCTTGCAGCAAAGCAGGTTGGACTTGCTGCGGCGTGGTACTAATAGGTCGTTCCACAGGTGCAACTTTGTCCACAGTGGCAGCCAAGGCAAGGTACAGAGACATTAGGCAGAATCATAGTCGAGAACAGGCAGGAGGTCAAGATGGGCAGCACGGGATCAGAGTCGAGGATGTAGCAACGGGTCAAGGAAGGCAGCAGAGGAGCATAGCCAGGAACGGAACCGGGGTCACAGCCGGAAATCACTATAAACACAAAGGACATGGGAACAAAGCTTTTTCTAAGGCTGTGGGGCACAAAGGAACTCAGGAAGGGGCTGAAAATTTATCAGGAAAGGCAGCTGGTCAGCGGCAATTATCAGTGCGCTGGTCCTTTAAATTTAACAGAGCCGGTGCGTTCGCACTGGAGACACACACGAGGAGTCGAGGAACCCGGCGAGGTGAGTGGCGCAGTGGGAGCAGGAGCCCACACAGAGGTAGGGGTGCGCCTGCGACCAGAGACAGGGGTAGCAGGGCCACCCGTGACACCTTACAAGCAAAGGATGATTCTGTTCCTCATACTACCTGCATTTCCTTTGCAGATGGGGGAGGCAAACAATGGGCTGATAACTAAGAATGACACCATAACTACTATGTGTCACCTTTTATTTTGATTTCTGTGCTTTAGTACGATGTAAGCTAAATCTTAAATTTGGGGACATAGGTGGGACTGTAATCCATCTTATCTATCCTGTGATCCCCATATTATAAATATATAACAACCTTCTCCTGGTGATAAAGTCCTGGGATTATTTTGTAAAGTCTGTGCCAAAACGTCCCTCTATCCGCAGTTGGCAGAATAGGTGGCATTAATTTGTGTGTGAACTGTGGCTTAGTGTTCTGTGTTTGGATTTTTGAGCCTGCTCCGTGTATTTCATCCTGCCCAGCAAGGGTTACTAGCCTGATGGACGGTTCCCCCAGTGTGCCACTGTAGGTGTGTCCGAGAACTGCCTTATATACCTACTCCCATCAGACATTGTTGGTTATTCAGTCTGATCTCTGTATGTTGTGCTCTTGATATCTTTGTTTGCTATTCTGTGTATTGACTTCTGCTTTGCCTACCGACCATTCTATTTGCTATACGATTCTGTACCTTGCTTCCATCTTGGTTTCTTTGCACCAGAACCCAGTCAAATCATCTGACAATTTCCGTTGCATGAAAATGCGCAGCTACAGCAAAAATCCCATCGCGTGCAACACAATCCCCAGTTAAATACCTGTTGCAGCCGTGCAAAACCCTAAAATGTTGGAAAGTGCAGCGAAAGTGAGTCCGCGGACCCTTAGTAAATAAGCCCCCATGAGAAGTGGTCTGTACAGATGAACTTTGATTGGTTATTAAGACTCATAATTGCAGAACTCATGATTATTATTGATAGTTAATGAGGATAAATGCTACTAGCTTGTACCTGGCTCTTGATGAGCTGTAGGGACACTAGCGGCAGTGGTCACTATAGACTGGAAGGCACTAGGAGTAGTGGTCACTATGGGCTGGAGGGCACTAGGAGTAGTGGTCACTATAGACTGGAAGGCACAAGGAGTAGTGGTCACTATGGGCTGGAGGGTCTATTTAGTCTCCAGTGATATTTGGGGATGTTGTGGCTGTAGTGATACATGCAATGCTGCTTCCATCTAGTGGAGAATTAGAAAACTGTATGTGAACAGGAAGTCAGTGCGGCCTGTAGAGTACAACATAGAGAGATGTAATTGGCACATTTACTTATCCGTTCCTTTGAGTTCACAGTGCATTGTCCGTGTATAATGCGCTGTGTCACTTCCCCGCTCAGGTCCCCGGAGTTCACCTTCTTCTTCCTGGTGCATGTAAGTGCATTGTCCGTGTATAATGAGCTGTGTGAGGAGTCACTAAGATCCTGCGCCCGATATCCTGCATGTGTCGCTTCCCCGCTGAGGTCCCCGGAGTTCACCTTCTTGTTCCTGGTGTATGTAAGTGCATTTCTTCCCTGTGCATGTAGTTTGCCTTGTCCATGGTATATAGGGGGCGGCTGTGCGGTTGGGGTCTTGGGAGTGGGCCTAAATCCTGCACCTGATATCCTGCGAATGTGTCTCTTCCCCGCTCATGCCCCAGATTTCACCTTCTTCGCTTCCTGGTGCATGTAATGCATTGTCCGTGGTATAAAGCGCTGTCGTGAGTCCACTAAATCCTGTGCCTAATACCTTGCATGTGTCACTTCCCCGCCAGGTCCCCGAGTTTCACCTTCTTCTTCCGGTTGTCAATGTAAGTGCATGGTCACCGTGTATAACTGACTGTGGAGGAGTCACTAAGATCACGCATCCGATAATCCTGCATGTGTCACTTCCCCGCTCAGTGTCCCCCGGATTTCACGCTTCTTCTTCGCTGGTGCAGGTAAGTTGCATTTCGGTGTATACTGCGCTGTCGGGAGTCCCAATTCGTGTCTCCCGATATCCTGCATTGTCGCTTCCCCGCCAGGTCCCTGGAGTTCACCTTCTTCTTCCCGATGCATTGTAATTGCTTGTCGTGTTATTGCTGTGGCGGGAGTCCCCCTAAGATCCGCCCGATATCCGCATGTGTCGCTTCCCCGCTCAGTGCCCTTGATTCCCTTCTTCTTCCCGATGCATTGTAAGTGCATTGGTCTTGCAACACAATGGGAATCTTAAAATCTTGCACTCATGATGCCCGCGCATCCGCGCAAAATTCTGATCAGTGCGAAGCAATCCCAGTGCAAACCCCCTGTTAAAGTACCTGTCACAATGAGGATAAATGCTACTAGCTTGTACCTGGCTCTTGATGAGCTGTAAGGACACTAGTGGCACTGGTCACTATAGACTGGAAGGCACTAGGAGTAGTGGTCACTATGGGCTGGAGGGTCTATTTAGCCTCCATTGATATTTGGGGATGTTGTGGCTGTAGTGATACGTGCGATGTTGCTTCCATCTAGTGGAGAATTAGAAAACTGTATGAGAAAATGAAGGCAGTGCGGCGTGTAGAGTACAACATAGAGAAATATAATTGGCACATTTACTTATCCGTTCCTTGGAGTTCACATTGACCGTGTATAATGCGCTGTGCGGGGAGTCACTAAGATCGTGCACCCGATATCCTGCATGTGTCACTTCCCCGCTCAGGTCCCCGGAGTTCACCTTCTTCTTCCTGGTGCATGTAAGTGCATTGTCCGTGTATAATGTGCTGTGCGGGGAGTCACTAAGATCGTGCCTCGATATCCTGCATGTGTCGCTTCCCCGCTCAGGTCCATGGAGTTCACCTTCTTCTTCCTGGTGCATGTAAGTGCATTGTCCATGTATAATGCGCTGTGCGGGGAGTCACTAAGATCCTGCACCTGATATCCTGCATGTGTCTCTTCCCCGCTCAGGTCCCCAGAGTTCACCTTCTTCTTCCTGGTGCATGTAAGTGCATTGTCCGTGTATAATGCGCTGTGCGGGGAGTCACTAAGATCCTGTGCCTAATATCCTGCATGTCACTTGGCCCAATGGGACAGCCATGGCCTTCCTCACCTTCACAATTAGCCCATAAAACATGGAAGGAGCCTGTTTACTTCCCAAAAAAAGTACCATCAAGGCAGGCACTGATGAGACTTGACATCGATTGATGCCACAAGGCAATGAAGAGCAGCCAAGACCGCTCGCAAACCCAGGTGGCAGAAGGCTTGGGAATATCCAAATTGTGGTAACTTCTGAGCATAACCTGCTTTGGCGTCATTAATTTACAGGAGCGTACATACAAACATGGCTGACCTTGGGCTGGGGGCGCTTAAAAGAGCATCTACCTGGTGAATTTGTAGTAGAGATTTCTCTATCCAGGTCTATGCTACCCTCTATGCTCAGGCTGCCCTTGGTCCAACCACCTGCCTAAATCCATGTGCCTCTTTAAGTGGATATACATGAAAAATTTTCAACAAGATTTCATCACCATGATACACCAGAGTACATAGCATTCTATCAATTGTCCGTGGCCGCCAATGCCACCCCAAGACTTTCTCTACCTTAACAACGGAGAGGAAACTTCAACATTATCAATCGGTTTGTATGTTGAATGTCCTGTCATACATTCTCAATGTCCAGAACTTCCGATGCCACACCAAGCCAAGTTTTCTGCAGGTTTTGGTCTCCCAGACACCATTGAATCTGAGATAGGAACCGATTTTACTGCGAAATATGCAAATGTTAGGTTCACACAGTCATACCACACACATCAGCAACAAGTTACGGAAAGGTTTGAAGTTTGAATGTGCCTGAAATTGAAATCCAAAAAGTGAAGAATGGGCCGCCTGACTAATGTTTGCCATTAGCCCGTGTTCACTGGCAGTACACTCAAATGAAAGACAGAAGATCCTCTTTTGAGTTTCATTTGGAAACCGCGCCCTCAAGTGAGGCATATATTTCCCATAGCCCTGCAACTGTAATTTGTAGCCCTCACTATTATGTTCCTCAATCTCCACATAAAACTCTCCTCTGTCACCCCAAGTATCATGTTGCTCTTCCAATCCAGAAGTGTGAGCAGGAACCCACGCTCTCCAGCCAGGAGAACTGTATGGTATCAAGAGGCACACCAGAAACCGCTGAGCTTAGATTTGAGTTATCCATTCCAGTTCCTCTCCTCACCACAGTACTGCATGAAACTCGAGGTAAGCAAAACTGATTCACCCCAGTTCTTGTATAGCCCTCTGTCAGGCTCGCAGCTAGTGGACCACTGGACCACTGTTACAAATGACGTCAAAGCCGTCAGCTGGGAACAGCGTGTACTTGGTAACCCTGGTTTTTGGGGGGGGGGGGTGGGGGGGAACCAGAAGCTTTGCTCAAATCAGGTTGGACTTGCTCTGCGTGGGTACAAGAGGATCCTTTGCCAGTGCCACTTTGTCCACAGTGGCGCCCAGTCAATGTACAGAGACAGATTAGGCAGAATCATAGTCGAACATGCAGGAGGTCAAGATGGTCAGCACGGGATCATAGTCGAGGATTTACAACGGTCACGTAATGGCAGCGGAGGGAGGTAGGTCATGGGAGCGCGGAGCCCGTTGGTCCCAATGGGAACTCGCGTGTTGGAGCACAAATGACGCTGGGAAAAAAGGCTTTTTCTAAGCTGTGGGGGGGCACAAAGGAAACGCAGTGGGGGCAAGGGGCGAAAATTTATCAGAAAAGCAGCTGTCAGCGTCAATTATCGGTGTGCTAGTCCTTTAAATTTAATCAGAGCCAGTGCGTTCTCCCTAAAGTCAGGACGCACGCGAGGGCCGTGGACCCCGGCGAGGTTAGTTGGCGTCAGTGGGAGAAGAGCCCACAAATAGGTACCCTTCCGGCCAACGCAATACATGGGTGACAGGGCCACCCGTACACCTTACAAGCAAAGTATGACTCTGTTCCTGTACTGCTTTCATTCCTTTGCAGATTGGGGAGGCAAACACTGGGCTGATAACTAGAATGAAACCATAACTCTATGTGTCACCTTTTATATTTTGATTCTGTGCTTAGAGCGATGTCCTAAATCTTAAATTGGGTACCATAGGTGGGACTGAAATTCCATCTTTCTATCGCTGTGATCCCCATATTATAAATATATTAACAACCTTCTCCTGGTGATAAAGACCTCTATGATCCTGGGATTATTTGTAAAGTCCTGTGCCAAAACTCCCTCTATCCGCAGTTGGCAGAATAGTTGGCATTAATTTGTGTGTGAACTGTGGCTTAGTGTTCTGCGTTTGATTTTTTGAGCCTGCTCCGTGTATTTTCATCGTTCACATCCTGCCCAGCAAGCGTTTACTAGCCTGAGGGAACGTTTCCCCCATTTCCTACTGTATGTGTGTCCGAGACCGGCCCTTATATCCTACTCCCATCAGACATTTTGGGTTATTTTAGTCGATCTCTGTATGTTGTGCTCTTGATATCTTGTTTGCTATTCGTGTATTGACGTCTGGCTTTGCCTACCGACCATTCTATTTGCTATATATAACGATTCTGTACCCGGTTCCAGCTTGGTTTCTTTTCTTCTTTGCACCAGAACCCAGTCAATCACTGACAGTGTCCGTTGCATGAAAATGCGCAGCTAACATCAATCCCATCGCGTGCAACACAATCCCCCAGTTAAATTACCTGTTTGCCGGCCGTGCAAACCCTAAAATGTTGACCAGTGCAGCGAATGAGTCCGCTCGGACCCTTAGTAAATAGCCCCCATGAAATGTGGTCCTGTACAGATGAACTTTGATTGGTTATAAAGACTCTATTGCAGAACTCATGATTATTATGATAGTTTAATGAGGATATGCTACTACTGTACCTGCTCTTGTGATTAGCTAAGGACACTAGTGGCACTGGTCACTATAGACTGGAAGGCACTATGATTAGTGGTCACATGCTGTAGGTTATTACCTCCAGTGATATTTGGGATTTGTGGCTTAAGTGATCGTGCTATTTTTGCTGCTGTCCCATCTAGTGGAGTAAATTAGATAACTGTACTAAAAAATGAAAGGCATGCGGGCGTGTAGAGTACACATAGAGAAATTCATTGGGCACATTACTTACCGTTCCTTGAGTTCACATTGACCGTTTATAATGCGCTGTGGAGGGAGTCACTAAGATCGTGCACCCGATAATCCTGCAATGCTCACGTCCCCCTCATTCCCCGGCGTTCACCTTCGTCTGCCTGGTGCACGTAAGTGCATTGTCCTGTATAATTGCGTGCGGGGGAGTCACTAAGAGCGTGCCTCGATATCCGGCAGTTTCGCTTCCCCGCTCAGTCCTGGAGTTCACGACCTTCTTTCTTCCCTGTGCATGTAGTTTGCCTTGTCCATGGTATATAGGGGGCGGCTGTGCGGTTGGGGTCTTGGGAGTGGGCCTAAATCCTGCACCTGATATCCTGCGAATGTGTCTCTTCCCCGCTCATGCCCCAGATTTCACCTTCTTCGCTTCCTGGTGCATGTAATGCATTGTCCGTGGTATAAAGCGCTGTCGTGAGTCCACTAAATCCTGTGCCTAATACCT
>WNYA01000775.1:73913-102163 GCA_019512145.1 Engystomops pustulosus | reverse complement strand
CCGATATCCTGCATGTGTCACTTCCCCGCTCAGGTCCCCGGAGTTCACCTTCTTCTTCCTGGTGCATGTAAGTGCATTGTCCGTGTATAATGCACTGTGCGGGAAGTCACTAAGATCACGCATCCGATATCCTGCATGTGTCACTTCCCCGCTCAGGTCCCCGGAGTTCACCTTCTTCTTCCTGGTGCATGTAAGTGCATTGTCGGTGTATAATGCGCTGTGCGGGGAGTCACTAAGATCGTGCGCCCGATATCCTGCATGTGTCGCTTCCCCGCTCAGGTCCCTGGAGTTCACCTTCTTCTTCCCGATGCATTGTAAGTGCATTGTCCGTGTATAATGTGCTGTGCGGGGAGTCACTAAGATCCTGCCCCGATATCCTGCATGTGTCGCTTCCCCGCTCAGGTCCCTGGAGTTCACCTTCTTCTTCCCGATGCATTGTAAGTGCATTGTCTTGCAACACAATTTGAATCTTAAATCTTGCACTCAGGAGGCCAGCGCATCCGCGCCAAAATCTGATCACGTGCGAAGCAATCCCAGTGCAAACCCCTGTTAAATACCTGTCACAGCTGCACAAATCCCGAAACCGGTGAACAGTCTGACAAAAGTGTGATCCGCAACCCTTAGTAAATAAGCCCCATTATCTATATCATGTGCACATCTTACTGATGATGTATTCATTAGACTAAAGGCAGATCCTGTACTCAGGGATTTACTCTTGATATTTTCAGCACTTACACTGCTTATTGTTGCCATCAAACTTTAGAAATTAAGAGCCTGTTGCAAAGCGGGTTGGGCTTGCTGCAGCGTGGTACAGAGTTGTGAGTCATAATCAGGGTCAGGCACAGGCAGGAGGTCAAGACAGGCAGCACAGGATAAAGGTCAGAGGCAGAGCAGAAGGTCAGGGTAGGCAGCAGAGGAACATAGTCAGGAACGGGGGTCACAACAGGAAATCTCAATACAAGCGAAGGACATACGCAATTAAGCTTTCTCAATGGTATTAGGCACAAAGATCTGTCAGGGGACACAGGAAGGGGCAGGGAATTTAACAGGAATTATCAGTGTGCTGGCTCTTTAAATCTCAGAATGCCGGCAGGAGGCAGGGTTGCACACGCCAGAGCGAGCAGACCACCGGTGGAACGTGGCCAGGTAAGTTGCTGCAGGCGTGAAGGGGCACAGGGAGGCACACGGGTGCGCCTGGGATCTGGCATTCATTCAAGATCTTAGTGTCACTTTCCCCGCACTGCGTCATATCAACATGACAATGCACTTACATGCACCAGGAATAAGAAGGTGAACTCATACGGGGACTTAGCGGGGAAGCTGACACATGCAGGATAGGGGCACAGATCTAGTGACTCCCGCACACAGGGCATTATACACGACAATGCCTTACATGCACCATGAAGAAGAAGTGGAACTCGGGGAACCTGAGTCGTGAAGCAACATGCAGTGATATCGGGGCCGATCTTAGTGACTCCCCGCACAGCTCATTATACACGTCCCATGTAACTCCAAGGAACGATAAGTCAATGTGCCCAATTAGATGCCTCTATGTTTACTCTTACAAGCGCCGCACTGCCTTCATTTTCTCATACATTTTTTCTAATTCTCCACTAGATGGAAGCAAACCATCGCACGTCTCACTACGCCAACAACATCCCCAATAATAATGGAGCTAAAGAGACCCTCCAGCCCATAGTGACCACTACTCCTAGTGCTTCCATCTATAGTGACCAGTGCCACTCTTGTCCTTAACAGCCTATCAAGGCCAGGTACATGCTATTACATTTATCCTCATTAACTATCAATAATAAGCATGAGTTCTGCAATATGAGTCTTAAAACCAACAAAGTTCATCTGTACAGACCATTCTCATGGGGGGGCTTAATTTACCTACGGGTTCCTGACTCACTTTCGCTGCACTTTCCAACTTTTAGGGTTTTGCACGGCTGCAAACAGGTATTAACTGGGGATTGTGGTTGCACGCGATGGGATTTTGTCTGTAAGCTGGCGCATTTTCCTGGGCAACGGAATTGTCCAGATGATTTGACTGGTTTCGGTGAAAAAACCAAGATGGAAGCAATGTACGATCGTATACAAATAGAATGGTCTGTAGGCAAAGCAATTCAATCCACAGAATAGAGCAAACAAATATATCAATAGCACCACATACAGAGCTCAGACTGAATAACCAACAATGTCTGATGGAGTAGGTATATAAGCATTCTCGGACACCACCTACCAGTGGCCACTGGGGGAACCGTCCATCAGGCTAGTCCCCTTTCTGGGCAGGATTGAAATACACGGAGCCGGCTCAAAAATCCAAACGCAGAACACGAAGCCACAGTTCACCACAATTAAAAATGCCACCTCTTGTCTGCCAACTGCGGATGAGGGAGACGTTTTTGGCACAGACTTTAACAAATAATGCCCAGGACTAAGAGGTCCTTCTCACCAGGAGAAGGTTGTTTATATTTGATAATCTGGGATCACAGGATGGATCAGATGGATTACAGTCACACCTTGTCCCCCCCAAATTTAAGATTTAGCTTCATCCACGGGTACTAAGTAAGCACAGAAATCCAAAATAAAATGTGACACCTAGTAGTTATGGTGTCATTCTAGTTATCAGCCATTGTTTGCCTCCCCAATCTGCAAAGGAAATTAAAGCAGTATCATGAACAGAGTCATCCTTTGGCTTGTAAGGTGTTACGGTGGCCCTGCGACCCCTGTCCTCGGTTGCAGGCGCAACCCGGTGTAACCTCTTTGTGGGCTCCTTCCTCCCACTGCGCCACTCTCACCTCGCCGGTTCCACCACGGCCCCTTCGCGTGGCGTCCCCTGCCTCTTAGGGCGAACGCACTGCTCGCTGTTAATTTAAGGACCTAGCACACCGATATTGCCGCTGACCAGCCGCCCTTTTCTGATAAATTTGCAATCCCCTTCCTGAGTTCCTCTTGTGCCCCACAAGCCGTAAAAAAGCCTTTTTCCCCATGTCCT
Organism: Engystomops pustulosus; assembly: GCA_019512145.1. Taxonomy (NCBI): domain Eukaryota; kingdom Metazoa; phylum Chordata; class Amphibia; order Anura; family Leptodactylidae; genus Engystomops; species Engystomops pustulosus. Next base: position 99,165 of record WNYA01000775.1, on the reverse strand, counting down.
TTGTTGTTAAGTGAGTTCCCATTGTGACCCATCCCCCCGGGTCCGTTCCTGACTACGCTCCCTCCGCGCCTTCCTTGACCCGTTGCTTAACAATCCTCGACCTACTGATCCTCTGGCAGCCCATCTTGACCTCCTGCCTTGTTTCCTCCTCGCTATTATTCCTGCCTAATGTCCTCTGTAACCCTTGCCTTGGCTGCCCACTGTGGACAAAAGTTGCAACGGTGGAACGAACCTATTGTGAACCACGCCGCAGCAGTCCAACCTGCTTTGCTGCCAGCCTTCTGGTTTAAAACCAGTACCACTTACACTCTGTTCCCAGCTGACGCTTGACGTCCTTGTTCACGTGGTCCCGGTGGTCCACTAGCCCTGGGCCGACAGAGGGCTTACAATGCTGGGTGTGAATCCAGTTTTGCTTCCTCCCTCGAGTTTTCACGCAGTACCTGTGGTTGGAGAACTTGGAATGGATCTCAAATCTAAGCTCTAAGCTGTTTCTGGTGTGCCTTGACTACCATCCAGTTCTCCCTGGCTGTAGATAGGTGGGTTCCTTCTCAACTCTCCTTGATCTGGAAGAAACATATACTTTTTTGTGTACAGATGAGAGTTTCTGTGGAGACTTTGGCCATAACTAGTGAGGCTATCACATTACAGCTGCAGGGTCCTTATGGAAATAGATGCCTAACTTGAGGGCGGGTCCCAAATAGAACCCACGAGGATTATTCTGTCTTTCTGTTTTGGAGTGGTCCCCTTACAGTGAACAGGCTGGATGGCAAACATTCAGTCCAAGGCTTCCCTATTTCTTCACTTTTGGATTTTCAATTCAAGTACATTTAAAACCTTTCAACCTTTCCGCTAACTTGTTGCTGATTGTGGGTAGTGACGGTGTGACCCCCGAACAGTTGCATTATTTCTGCAGTAAAAATGGCTTCTATATCAAGATTCATGGGTTCTTCTGGGAGACCAAACACTGCAGAAACCTTTGGCTTGTTTTGGGCATCGGGAATGCTTTCTGGCCATTCTTAGAAGATATACAAGGAACATTCAAACATACCAACCTTGGATAATTTATGAAGTTCAGCTCCAGGTGTTGAAAAAACGGATAGAAAGTCTTGGCGGGGGCTTGGCGGACCATGTTAAGCATGCCTATGTTAATCTGTTTGCTTCATGGTGAATCTTTGTGCAAATCATTGTTTATTATCCACTAAATAGCACATGGCATGTTTGCATTGAGTTTGGACCATGGGGCAGCCTTAGCCATCTAGGGTGCATAGACCTGGAATAGGGATATTCTCTTCTCCCAAATTCCAATACTATGATTCTTCCTAAGCGCCAGCCCATGGTCAACCAAGGTTTGTTCATGTACGAAGCCTGTAATTAAAACTGAAGTCAAACTCATGGTAATGCTCAGAATTTACCATATCTGCGATATTCCCAGACTTCTGCCACCCTTGGTTTTCTAGCTGCCTCTTTAGCTGCTCGTCATTGTCCTTGTGCCTCATCGAGGTCATCTCATATGTGCCTTTAACGTTTGCTATGTCTACTTTTGTGGAAGTAACAATGCTTCCTTTCCTATGTTTTACTGGTCTACTTGTGAAGGTAGAAGTCCTGCTTTCCATATAGGGCCAAAGTCGTGCGCCACTCCGAACCAATATGGGAAATTAGTGTATATGTTTGTCACACCGTTTTACACCTGTTGCTCTCTTCTCTAAGTGCTTCAATGATTTCCTTCATCTCAGCCTCCCGCCCTGACATGTAAGGAGGGAGTGGGGTTCAGCTTTTACTATACCTCATGTTGTGTGACCACCTGCATAGAACCCCGCCCTTCCTCTCTCCGATGCTCCTGATCTACAAAAATCTTGAAATCAATTACTCCCATAATGGCTTAACTCCAGCCATGTACATGAAAATGATCAGGAGATAGGACATCCCACCTATAAACACATGGGCTCATCAAATAGGTCTGGGGCCTGTGAGATTCTTGACATTGGTCACTTGGGGCCTGGCTTGTATTTGAGGTTTGTGTCTGGGTTATTCTGGTATGTGGTTTGAGGAGTTGATGACCCTGCAACGCCTGGGAAGGAGTGTTTTTCTTCCCCTCCCCCAATTGCTCCCTTCTTGTCTCCCCCCATTTTCGTTTATCAACATTTGTTTCTTGGGTGGACCCCCTCCTCTTCAGGATGGCATACTTTTTAGTTTGCACAGGGACCCGCTATAGTCCTAATGATCTTGGGGCTTAGACCTCCCCTCCGGCGGAACAATTTCCCTCCAATCTGGGTTCTGTTACCACACACCCAGTCCATCCTTCTGCTTTCTGGCTCCTTTTTGGGGTGGAGACTGTAATCAAAAGTGCACCTGGTGGTATGGTGGGGCATTTAATCTTCTTCTTCTATCTCATTTCCTTTGGGGTTTCTTCCTTTTTCCCTTTTCTCCTTCTTAATTGCCTCCTTCCTTAACTACTTGTGCCCAAGCTTTGCTTATCTACACAACTCATTATTAATTATCTCAGGTCCACCCCATGCGGCCTATAATGCTGATTCCAAAGTGAGTGATCTAGGATCACTTTAGATTAGCGAGCACTAAATGCTCGGGTACTCGTTATTCGAGAGCGAACTTTTTCCCGATGCTTCGTGCTCGTCTCGAATAACGAGCCCCATTGAAGTCAATGGGAGACTCAGCATTTTTCAAGGGGCCAAGGCTCTGCACAGGAAGCTTGGCCAAACACTTGGGAACCTCAGAAAAAGGATGGAAACACCACTGAATGGACAGGAACCACAGGGGCCACATGCTTGATCCTCTAGGCTGCTTAAATGCACCATTATGCCAAACTTAATGGCAACAGCAATGGCATGACGAGTGACAGAATGAGCAAGATGCATCTAAAACTCCAATAATTGACCCTGACACTATAGGGACGGCAATGCAGAGGCAGCAGCGGCAGGCTAGAGAGTGGCATGGCGACTCCCTAATGGCCTCAGTCTTACAAACCATGGGTGGCAGAAGAGGACCAAAGGAGGTGATCAAGGCTCTCACATAATCTCGGTACCTGAGAAAATTGCCAGTAGAATTTTTGTGGATTCCACAGCATGGTGGCGGACCAAGTTTTTAACATGAAGCCATGAAAACAACCCAAAATTCTGCCTGCCCACAGCTCGTTTGAACGGGACCATTAATGGAGGCCAGTGAACTAGTAGTTAGATTAAGGTGGCTGCAGTTAAACTATGTTAGTGTGGATCGTGGCATGGAGCTGGCGGCTTCCGCTGCCAGGCTAGCTTTCGCCAATCCAACCCCTGTCTCTAAGCAGCCAAACAAGCACTTCTAGAAACCTTTTGTAAAGATCAAGTGTAGTAGCTTTCTGTAATTAAGTTTGGGATATGGCGGGTGAGGGGAAGTAAACAGATGCGCAAGAACGCGCTGAATAAATCGGTAAATGATAAAAAGTTTGCAGGATATATATTGTGGATTACACAGCAGTTGGCGACAAAGTTAACAGTTTTGATGTGAATGTCCTGTAATAGCTCTGGGCGGTGTGTCTTTTATCAACCTAGGCTCATCATATTTGAGCACTGCCTGCGGTCGCTTAGCGAACGGCACTGCTGCTGTGATGGAGGAGTAGAAGGGTAGTAAAGTATGAATATAAAAGAGAAAGAAAAACGAGGAGAGATTGAGGGGAGAACGAACATAAGACGAGGCATAAGGGAAAGGAGATAAAGGAATTTGAAGTGAGAAGGGGAATGAGCGGCCCTCTGCTCTCCCGTCCTTCTGTCTCTCGCTTGCCACGTATTTATTCGGCAGGAGAGGAGGTGAGGAGGGGGTGGAGGAGGGGAGGTATGTAGCCTTTGAGACCTGGACCTAGGTAGGCCCCGCAATCCTCTGCGTCGGCAGTATCTTACTCGCCCCAGGGTCAACGTCGGTCCCCGCCTGCACCATTTAAGTGTAGTAGCGTTCTTCAGTTTTGGATTGAGGGGAGGGAATGTAAACAGATCGCCAAGAAGCGCCTGATGCTCATGTAGCTGGTCCTCTCCTCTTCAGGCGAGCTTTTCGCCAATCCAGCCCCTGTCTCTAGGCACTCCCCAAACAAAGAGCATCTAATAGAACTTTTGTTATAAGAATCAAGTGTATAGCGTTCTTATAAGTTTTTAGGATATGGCGGGTGAGGGATTTAAACAGATGCGCAAGAGCGCTGACATATATTGGTAAATGATAAAAGTTTGCCAGTAGATATTTGTGGATACCACAGAGCAGGGTGGCTACAAAGTTTAGCAACTTTGTGTTGACATCCATGAAACAACCCAAATTTCTGCCTTACAAACACCTCGTTTGATAGGGACGTGTATGGAGCCTATTGGACGACTTTTGAAGGTAGCAATGGATACAAACCGTGTGGAGGCTGCTATGGAGAAGACAAGTTTATTTGGAGAGTGCCTGTATGTTGGCAGTCCACAACAAAAGTTTTCAAACCAGAGTGAGCAGGTAGGTGGCCTCCAGAAAATGAAATAGATTAGTGCCTTTATGTGGCCAGTCCAAAAAGTTTCAAACGCAAGGAGCAGGTAGGTGGCCCTCCAGAAAAATGAAATAGATTGAGTTGCCTGTATGTGGCAGTCCAACAAAGTTTTCACAACCAGAGAGCAGGTGGTTGGCCCTCCAGAAAATTGAATAGATTGGTGCCTGTATGTGGCAACTCCCAAAAATGTTTAAAACATAGGACGGGTAGGTGGCCTCCAGAAAACTAAATTCTAAAGTACTATATCTAGAGCCCCGTGGGCCCTGTCAAAAATAGCCAGTTTTCCCGCTGCTTTAGTGTACAAAGAGGAGGAAAATGAGGAGGAGATGAGTGGATAATTATTCATGTTGAGCTTCCTTCACCTGGTGGAGATTGGAAATTATGAGAAATCCAGGCTTTTCATCTTAATCAGCGGCAGCTGTCATCGCTGTCAGGTCGACAGGCGTGTCCGCTTATCGGTGATGATGCCACAGCTGCACTGACAACCCGCTCCGGACAAGACGCTAGTGGCAGGGCAGGCAAGAACCGCCAAGGCGTACAGCGCCGTGTCGTGCCACAATGCCAGCTTGGAAACCCAGTAGTTGTAGGGAGCTGTGTGATCATTTAGGGACTATGTTATGGTCAGCTACGTACCCCTCACCTCTTTCTGTAAGATCAGCCCTACCTGCCGAGACGGGGACAGGTGACATGTCTTTCTGGGGGACATAAAGCTGGCAAAATCCCTTGGTACAAAGCTTATACCCTTGCCAGTGCGGGACAATAGCGCCTGCTCGCCTACTCATCCCTCGGCGACTGTCCCGCAGAACTACTGCACTCTGGCCGCTAGCGCCTGCTGTCAGAAGGGAATAGTGTTTCAGCTTGGTGCACCAGGACTGCGGTATTCATGCTTCTCCACTTCCTTTCCTCTCCCAGGGATGAGCGTGGAAAGATTTTGCTTGTACCGTGGGTCCAGAGTGAGTGATACCCAGTAATCCGGTGCTGGAATAATTCTTTTGAACGCGAGGGTCACGGGATGGCCAGCCTAGCATGAAATCTGCCATATGCGCAGAGTACCAACGCGACGAATTCCACTCCCCTCACTGGCCTGAACTGCCATTTCCTCCTCCTCCACTTCCTCCAAACTCCTCTTCTTCTGCCCCATACACGCCTGAAACAGGAAGGACTCAACCATGGGCCCCCGCTTGTGTCTCGCCCACATTCGCCTCTCCTCCTCTTCCCTCCTCATCCTCCTCCACCCCACCTCCTCCGATATGCGCTGAGAAACAGACCTAAAAGGGTGCGTTGGCTATCAACAAGGGAATCTTCTTCTTCCCCCCGCTCTTGTGACGAGCGCCAAAGCGTTCCCGCCTTCATCTGATCGATAGTTTTTTCAAACAGGGCCAAGCAGCGGGATGGTGAGGCTGATGATGGCGCATCGCCACTGACCATCTTGTGTTGACTTCCTCAAGTACTCCCACCTGACCGATATCTACATCCCGTCCACTCCCTCCTCATTGTAGACCTTGAGGAAGCTGACTGACTGCTTACCAGTTCGGGTGAAGTTGACATCGGCAGTCTAACAAGTCGCTCTGCGCTGCTGTTAAACTCTGGATAACATGGTTAATGTTGATTCCACCTCGTGGGCACGTCGCACAACGTCGGGTGAGCGTGCAGTTGAGGCGGCGCTGCGCTGCCCTGAGAGTGGCAAGCATCTTGTGCTGGACTCCTGCATTCCGCCCAGATGCGGCGCACCTTCGTGAGCAATTCAGACAGATTGGGGTGGTCACCTTGAGAAAGCTGAACTATCAGATAACCACTAGGCCAGGCATGGCACAGTGTCAGTCTGGGCCGAGTTGCAGAGCCCCGCCACCAGTTTAACGGCCGTTTGTCCCCACCACACCAGCCTGGCTTCAGTTCATCGTGCCACCAGCCACAGACAGTCTGCGCCGTGATGGCCCTAATAGCTCTTGGCGTGTGCCTTTTTATCGCCTAGGCTCAGCAGTGGTGAGCACCGCCTCTGTCCCGCGTAGCGACGGCACGGCTGCGGTGCCTAGAGCTATACCTACTGATGGCGGCATGCCCACGATGGTTTTTAAAAAAAAAAGTTCGGAGGAGGAGGTGGGAGGAGGGGGTGGGAGGAGGAGCATAGTAGGCCTGACAGACCTGGACCGAGTAGCCCCGCAATCCTCGCGTCGGAAGTAGATGACCCGCACCGCCAGGGTCAGACCTCGTCCCAGCCTCCACCAAGTTAACCAATGTGCCGCAGCGAGATATAGTGCCCTGCCCGGCAGCACTCGCACGGGTCCCCGTGTCCAGGTGGACCTTGTTCAGAAACGGCGTTGGTCAGGGCAAGTATGATTGTTGTCGACACGATGCTGGTGCAGGGCTGGGACGGCACACAATGGGAAAAGTAAGTGGGGCCGGCTGGGGACCGAAGACCGATGGGCGCCGCCGCCTGAAGGTTGCGAACGGCCTACGGTCTCTACTAGCCTATCGGCAGCATCCTCCAGGCTACAATCTGGAGATTGGCTAAGGGCTTGGGCGTGCGGGTGGGTTGCCCTATATTTTCGCGTTCCGCTCCAGCTTCTTTGGGTATGGAGAGCTTGAACGGTGGTGGATGCTGTGGACGATCGTCGGAGGCGACATGGGGTTTTTGTGCCAGGGGCCCTGGGCAGGGGGCTTGACTATCAGCGAAAACAGGGGAAGGAGCAGTGGTGTGGCACGGCCGGCGGTGAACGGGCTTGGTGCCACTGAAGTGGGGTGTTTTACATTCATATGCCTGCGCATAATGTGGTAGGTAACTAGTAGTGGTGGAACCCTGCGATCCTGGTTTTGTCAAAGGTTGCACACCACATTCCTTCTGCATTCCGTTGTTTCCCTCCTTAAAGACCTCCAGACGTCTGAAAATCTAGCCCTCGCCGCGGAGCCCTCGACACGTGAGCGTCACTCACGACACATTGGGGGCGTCTGATAGCACCTGCTCTTTCCCTGCCTCTCTCCCGTCTGGCCCCACCACTGGCCTCTTCCCCCTTTTTCACTAAGATCCTGCGCCCGATATCCTGCATGTGTCGCTTCCCCGCTCAGGTCCCTGGAGTTCACCTTCTTCTTCCTGGTGCATGTAAGTGCATTGTCTGTGTATAATGCGCTGTGCGGGGAGTCACTAAGATCCTGCGCCCGATATCCTGCATGTGTCACTTCCCCGCTCAGGTCCCTGGAGTTCACCTTCTTCCTGGTGCATGTAAGTGCATTGTCCGTGTATAATGCGCTGTGCGGGGAGTCACTAAGACCCTGCGTCCGATATCCTGCATGTGTTGCTTCCCCGCTCAGGTCCCCGGAGTTCACATTCTTCTTCATGGTGCATGTAAGTGCATTGTCTGTGTATAATGCGCTGTGCGGGGAGTCACTAAGATCCTGCGTCCGATATCCTGCATGTGTCGCTTCCCTGCTCAGGTCCCCAGAGTTCACCTTCTTCTTCCTGGTGCATGTAAGTGCATTGTCTTGCAACACAATTTAAATCTTAATCCTGCACTCAGTAGAAATCAGTCAGATCCTCCAAAGTCAAGCATCCCCAACTTCTGTCGCATGGAAGATCACGATCACGTGCAAAACAATCCCAGTGCAAACCCCTGTTAAATACCTATCACAGCTGCACAAATCCAGAAACCGGTAAACAGTCTGACAAAAGTATGATCCGCAACCCTTAGTAAATAAGCCCCATTATCTATATCATGTGCACATCTTATTGATGATGTATTCATTAGACTATCGGCAGATCCTGTACTCAGGGATTTACTCTTGATATTTTCAGCGCTTACACTGCTTATTGTTACCATCAAACTTTAGAAATGAATAGCCTGTTGCAAAGCGGGTTGGACTTGCTGCAGCGTGGTACCACCACGTCACTCCATGGGCTCGACTTTGTCCACGGTGGTGGCCAAGGCGAAGTACAGAGTTGTGAGTCAGAATTGGGGTCTGGGACAGACAGGAGGTTGAGACAGGTAGCACAAGATAAAGGTCAGAGGCAGAGCAGGAGGTCAGGGTAGGCAGCACAGGAACATAGTCAGGAATGGAAAATCTCAATATGAGGCACAAAGATCTGTCAGGGGACACAGGAAGGGGCAGGGATTAACAGGAATTATCAGTGTGCTGGCTCTTTAAATCTCAGAATGCCGGCAGGAGGCAGGGTAGCACACGCCGGAGCGAGCAGACCACCGGTGGAATGCAGACAGGTAAGTTGCTGTAGGCGTGAAGGGGCACAGGGAGGCACACGGGTGCGCCTGGGATCTGGGCCATAGGTCGCAGGGGCACCCATTACATTACCCCCCTTCGGCCTCCCCCTCTTTTTGGTCTGAAGGAATCTCTGCAGGAATCTCTGGTCCAGGATGTTATCTCCAGGCTCCCATAATCTCTCCTTAGGCCGATGCCCTTCCAGTCGACAAGGAAGAAACGCTTCCCTCTAACTGCTTAGTGTCCAGGACCTCCTTAACCTCATAGACATTGTTTTAGTCAGCCACAGGAGCAGGAGGAGGCACTTGACGGGAGAAGCGGGTCAGGATGACAGGCTTCAGAAGAGAAAGAGCAGAGCAATGAAGTGGGACATCTTAGGAAACTAAGATGTTACCACCCAGATGACTTTATTACCGGAAGAAGATGGGAGATCCGTAATAAAGAACAATCAATTAGGTATCGGCAATGGCAGGAGCAGACCTGCTGGCTTGAGACGTGACGACTTGTAATGGGCACAGGAAGTGCAGGAGCTCACAAAATTGAATGTCCTCCAGCAGAATTGATCGAGATATAAGCACAACAGATCTCTGCACCCCAGGATGCCCAGCCACATGAGAGCAATGTCCCCAAGTGAGTATCCTCTTCCGAAGAGCTGTTTGAACATATGTCTTGCCAGGAGGAAGCTACTGTAGGTCCACAGGGGCAGAAACAACCAGCCGTTCAGGAGGAACAATATGTCTAGGAGCGGGTTCTTCACCAATTACGTCAGAGGCAAGAGAGAGGACATCAGCCTTAACATTCTTCTCTGCAGGATGGAAATGTATCACGAAGTTGAAGAGGGAGAAGTAGAGGGACCAGCGAGCCTGTCGAGGATTGAGATGCTGAGCAGTCTGGAGATAGACGGTCCACGTAGATACAGATCGGATGACAAGCTCCTTTTCAGAAGATAACGTCATTCTTCTAAGCTAGCTTTATGGCCAGAAGCTTCTGATCACCTATGGAATAGTTCCTCTCTGCGGCAGAGAAGGTCTTAGAGAAGAAGCCACTTCTGAGGGTTTGACTTTTGGGCCCTTTTGGGTGAGAAAAGCTCCAACGGATGAGGCTTCAACCTCTAGCAGGAACGGTTTCTCAGTATCAGGCCAGTTGAGAATGGAAGCAGAGGCAAAGGCAGACTTCAGCTTAGAGAAAGCGTCTTCACTCGCCGGAGTCCAGAGTTTAGGTTTCACGTTGTTCTTGGTCAGCGCCACAATGGGAGATACGAGGGAGGAGAAATGTAGTATGAACTGCGGGTAGTAATTAGCGAAGCCCAGGAATCTCTGGACAGCACAAAGTCCTACCGGCGAGGCCACTGATGTACTGCAAACAACTTGGCAGGATCCATCTGTATTCCCTTGTCAGAGATAATGTGGGTCATTTACTAAGGGCCCGTTTCGCGTTTTCCCGAAGTGTTACCCGAATATTTCCGATTTGAGCCGGATTTCCTTGAATTGCCCCGGGATTTTAGCGCACGCGATCGGATTGTGGCGCATTGGCGCCGGCATGCACGCGACGGAAATTGGGGGCATGGCGGAACGAAAACCCGATGGAAAAAACACCGCATTTAAAAAAAAATGTGTTGCGAAAATTGCACTTACCTTCACTCAGCCCGGCTCGGTGTATTCCAGTGCGTTCCGATGCTCTTCAGCGCAGCAGCGCCACCTGGTGGACGGCGGAGGAACTACCTTAATAAATCCCGGCCGGACCCGAATCCAGCGCAGAGAACACGCCGCTGGATCGCGAATGGACCGGGTAAGTAAATCTGCCCCATTGTATCCAAGGAATGGAAGACTCTTCTGATGAAATTGGCACTTCTCAAGTTTGAGACTCAAGGTCCGTGGAGAACACCTAGAAATCATCAAGATAGACCACAACACAGTATACAGTAAGTCTCTGAAAATATCGTAGACAAATTATTGGAACACTGCTAGTGCATTACACTAGCATAACAACGGGGCATAACAAGGTACTCAAAGTGTTGAGTATTGAAGGCAGTATTAAAAGCTAATACCCTTGCTATATTCCTGTGTATTGACCTCCGATTGTGACCCTGGATCTGTTCCCATTTACGCTCCTTCACTGCCAGACCTGACATTCCTGCTTCCTGCCTGTCCCCGACCACAAACTTGCCTTCTGACTCTGTACCTCACCTTGACTGCCACCACAGACAGATTCATGCCTGTGGAACGACCTGGTGGTACCACGCCGCAGGAAGTCCAACTCGCTTTGCGGTGGGCTCTTGTGAAAACTGGATGCCACTTAGATTCCGGTCCCAGGTGTCAGCTTGTGTCATCATCCGCGGTGGTCCAGGGGGTCCACTACCCCTGAACCTGACAGTAAGATCTGATTTTACCACCATTGTGGTCCAGCAGTCCCAGCAGATTGCTACACAATGTGAACAGCTTGGACAAGTCACAGCTATGCTGCAGCAGTTGATAGCCACTCAGCAACAGCGTCAGATCCCTGCGGCCTCTTCTGCTACCCCGGTTAGTCTGCCTGTCGCTGAACCTAGGCTGAAACTCTTCATGCCAACAAAGTATGATGGGGACCCCAAGTCACTCAATGCTCCCTGTGCATTGAACTTATGCAGTCTCAATTTGTCACAGAATGGTCTAAGGTGGCATTCATCATCAGTCTCCTCTCCGGGAAGACCCTGGCCTGGGCTACTCCTCTCTGGGACAGGGACGATATGGTCACGGCTACCCTCTAAGCATTTTTAGTGGAATTCCGGTCCGCTTTTGAGGAACCTGCACGGGCGTCCACAGCTGAGACTGCACTGCTGAACCTGCGTCAAAGGAAATCATCCATTGGAGACTATGCAGTTCAGTTCCATACCCTGACCTCTGAACTCACCTGGAACGATGCAGCCCTGTCTGCGACCTTTAAAAGGGTCAAGTTAAAGATGCACTGGCTGCACGTGACCTGCCGTCTACTCTGAGTGGTCTCATCACTCTGGTCACTCGGATTGATATTTGGTTCAAGGAGCGCGCTGAGGAGTTACGTCTCGAGCATCCGCAAGCCCAGGTTCGATGTTTGCCTCACTTGGCACCTGCCTTCCAAAGGCCTCTACAGGCTCCGGCCGTGCCGTCTGCAGAGGATTTTCCCTCCAGGAATGCTCCAGACGACGTCAGGAGGACCTCTGCCTGTATTGTGCCAGTCCGGAACATTTAATTGGGGCTTGTCCTGTTTGTCCCCAGCGTCCGGGAAACGGCAGCACCTAGGGTTCTTGGGAGAAGCGCCCCTAGGTGAGAGCAAAGCTTTTCCACGCCTGAACATTCTCGTTCTCCTCAGCTTCAGCACTGGTAGCCAGATTCAGGTCGCTGCTTTTTTGGACTTTGGTTCTGCTGGAAACTTCGTTGATGCTGCTCTGGTCTCCCAGCATCACATCCCTGTGGTCCACCTCGAGAAGCCCCTGGCCAGCTCCTTGGTCAGTGGTCATATTCTCTCCGATCCATTCGGAGCCTATTTCCCTGAAAGTCGGAGCACTTCATAATGAGAGACTCTACTTCTATGTGCTGCCGCGTTCCACCTCTTCCCTTCTGCTGGGCCTTCCGTTGTTACAGCCTCACGCACCAGTCCTTAAATGGAAGACGGGGGAGATTCTTAGCTGTGGACCACATTGCCAGTCTCGCTGCATTTTGGTGCCTCTCCCAGTACCTGTCTTGGCCTCCATAGTTCCCAAGTCTCTAGAGGACCTTCCAACTTGTTATCAGGACTTTTCTAATGTTTTTTCCAAGAAACAAGCAGAGACTTTGCCACTTCACCAGTCCTACCACTGCCCTGTTGATCTGCTGCCAGTTGCTTCTGCTACACAGAGTCAGGTGTATCCTCTCTCTGTACCAGAGACTGCAGCAATGTTGGAATATATCCAAGAAATTTATACGTAAATCCTCTTCCCTGGCTGGTACAGGCTTCTTCTTGGTGGGTCACTCCATCCATTCAATTGATTATTGCGGTCTTAATAAGGACACGGTTAACAACCGCTCTCCCTTGCCGTTGATCACGGAGTTCTTTAACCGCCTGCGTGGGTCCAAGGTCTTCTCCAAACTGGACCTTTGTGGGGCCTACAACCTCATCTGGATTTGCAAGTGGGACAAGTGTAAGACTGCCTTTAACACTTGCGATGGACATTTCAAGTATTTGGTCATGCCGTTTGGACTGTGCAATGTACCAGCTGTATTTTAAGAATTAGTCAACGACATCTTCAGGGATCTGCTCTATACTTGTGTTGTGGTCTATCTTGATGACATTCTGGTGTTCTCTCCGGACCAGTTTGACATGCTTTGTGCAGCGCTGCATAATCGGTGTGCGCTATATAAATAAAGAATTATTATTATCTAGAGTTCCACCAGTCCCACGTACGGCAACTTCTTAGTCGCCACAGAAACAATCGCCTTTACGTCAAACTCGAGAAATGTCAATATCACCAGCGGAGCCTTCCTTTCATTGGCTATTTTATCTCTGACAGAGCCCTCCAGATGGATCCTGCCAAGGTGTCTGTGCTTCTACAATGGGCATATCCAGAAGGTCTATGTGCAATATATAGGTTCCTGGGTTTTGCAAACTATTACCGGCAGTTTATCCCGCACTTCTCCACCCTTGTATCTCCCATTGTGGTGCTCACCAAGAAGGGGGCCAATCTACATCTTTGGTCTTCGGTGGCTAAAGAAGCCTTCTCAAGGTTGAAATCCGCCTTTACCTCAGCCCCTGCTCTCACTCGGCCTAATACAGAGAAGCCCTTTCATCTGGAAGTTGATGCCTCCTCAGTAGGAGCTGGGGCAGTGCTCACCCAGAAAGGAACTTAAGGCTGAACTCTTACTTGCGGCCTTTTCTCTAAGACTTTTTCCTCCGCAGAGAGGAATTACTCCATAGGAAATAGGAAACTTCTGGCCACCAAACCTGCCCTGGAAGAGTGACGTTATCTTCTGGAGGGAGCTCACCATCCGGTCTGCATATATAAAAATCATAAGAATCTCCAATATCTCCAGACTGCTCAACGTTTCAACCCAAAGCAAACCCGTTGGTCAGTCTTCTTTTCACGTTTCAACCTCCTTATCCACTTCCGTCCTGCTGAGAAGAATATCAAGGTTGATGCTCTTTCCCGTGCCTCTGATATCATTGGAGAGGAGCCAGATCCTTGGCATATTATTTCTCCTGAACAACTGGCTGTTGCTGATCTTCAGCAGCTCCCCCCGCCAAGACTTGACCTGCACCTCGAAAGAGGAAATTGACTTGGGGACATTGTTCTCCTCAATCCTCTCAGCCTGATCTGGTCAAAGATGTTCGGGGTGGGTTCCCGCACTTCCTGACTGTGCCCTTACTAGGTCTCCTCCAGTCTTCTCCTCGGGTGACAAGATGTGGATATCATCCAGATACGTTCGGCTGAAAATTCCTAGCTACAAGCTTTGAGCCCATTTTCTGGAGCCTTTCGAGGTGGTAAAGCACATAAATCCTGTGGTGTGTGTCTTCCTCTCACTATGCGCATCATGAACACCTTCCATGTCTCTCTCCTAAAACCTGTCATCTTGAACCGCTTCTCTCGGAAACCTCCTCCTCCTGAGGCTGACTACACTGACGTCTTCGTGGTAAAGGAGGTTCTGGACATGAAGGCCGTGAGAATTAATCGGTTGTTCCTTGTTGACTGGAAGGGGTTCGGAGAGAGAGGAGAGATACTGGGAGCCTGAGGATAACATTCTGGACCGTAGCCCCTGCAAAGATTTCTCCAGACCAAGAAGAGGGGGAGGCCGAAGGGAGGGATTACTGTCACGGGTGGTCACAGGTGCCCCATTCCGCAGTGCCCGCTCCCCCTGGCATCACTCACTTCTCCATGCTCCTACTCCTCTCCCAACTTCCCAGCGCACGCATCTCAGTCATCTAGGGCGCGCATGACAGTGCTTGTAAATTTAAAGGGCCAGCGCACCGCTTATTGGTGCTGGTTCCCGGAATTAGATAAAAACTGTCTTCTCCCAGCCTTCCCCGCCAGATCTTCCTGCTATATGCTTGCTTGCTCCTTTGCCATATAACTGTATATTGATCTCCCTTTGCGACCCTGGACCTGTTCCCGTTTATGCTCCTCTGCTGCCAGCCCTGACCTTCTGCTCTGCCTCTGACCCTGAACTTTTGCCCCCTGTCTCGACCACCTGCCTGTCTCTATAGATATGGGAACAAAGCCAAGCTTGATGTATATATGTGGCTACAGGACTGATGTTACTATACAGAAATGCTAAAATGTGCCATACAAGCCCTAAAATAGGCACAATTCCTGATACACAGCCAGAAATTATGCTAATTTCCCCCATTAGGCCAGGAGTGTGGAGGGGGAAGATTGGTTGGCAACGTAGTGGGTCGTCCTGTGCACTGCCTATAGCCTGCGCCCGTTCAGGGGTAGGCCCGAGCACAATACTATGTCATTTCAGATCTGGTGTAAAAGCCCACTGGGATTTATCCATAGGGACGGGGCAGCATCATACACTGGAGCACATACTGCCAGCGCATGATAAGTGTGCCCATAAAACTCATTTATTCCTTTCTTGCTAATCTCTGTTTCTATAGTTTCTATGATGGAATATAACTTTCTTGTTGGAGCTTTGGTAACATTAGCCTAATGTATAGAAGTGGTAACAGAACCAAGCCTAATGTATAGATGTGGTAACAGAACCATGCCTAATGTATAGAAGTGGTAACAGAACCAAGCCTAATGTATAGATGTGGTAACAGAACCAAGCCTAATGTATAGATGTGGTAACAGAACCAAGCCTAATGCATAGATGTGCTAACAGAACCAAGCCTAATGTATAGATGTGGTAACAGAACCAATCCTAATGTATAGATGTGGTAACAGAACCAAGCCTAATGTATAGATGTGGTAACAGAACCATGCCTAATGTATAGATGTGGTAACAGAACTAAGCTTAATGTATAGATCTGGTAACAGAACCAAGCTTACTGTATAGATGTGGTAACAGAACCAAGCCTAATGTATAGATGTGGTAACAGAACCAAGCCTACTGTATAGATGTGGTAACAGAATTAAGCCTAATGTATAGATGTGGTAACAGAACCAAGCCTAATATATAGATGTGGTAACAGAACCAAGTTTAATGTATAGATGTGGTAACAGAACTAAGCTTAATCTATAGATCTGGTAACAGAACCAAGCTTAATGTATAGATGTGGGAAAATGACTGTGTTTCCTATACAGACATGGTAATAGAACCAAACTCACTGCATTTATATGCTAAGCTTAGTGTAAAGATGTGGTAACAGAGCCAAGCCTAATGTATAGATGTGGTAACAGAACCAAGCCTACTGTATAGATTGGTTGCCACAGAACCAATCCTGAGATGTATAGATGTGGTACAGAACGCAAGCCTATGTATAAGTATTTGGTACCAGGAACTAAGGCTTAATGTATAATTGGTAACAGAACCACTCCTACTGTATAGATTTGGTAACAGAGACCAATCTCTAATGTATAGATGTGGTAACAGAACTCATGCCTAATGTACTAGATGTGGTAACAGAACCATGGCTAATGTATAGATGTGGTATACAGAACGCTCTTAATGTTATAGTTATGTGTTTAACAGAACCAAGCTTACTGTATAAGATTGTGGTAACAGAAACCAAGCCTAATGTATAGATGTGTAACTAGTACAGGCTTACTGTATATATGTGGTAACATAACCAATCCTAATGTATAGATGTGGTAACATAACCAAGCCTACTAGTATATGATGTGGTAAATACAGAACGCATCCTAATGTATTTAGTATGTGGTAAGCAGAACCATGCTAATGTATATATGTGGTAACAGTAACCAAGCCTGCTGTATAGAATGTGTGGTAACAGAACCAATCTAATGTATATATGTGGTAACAGAACAGCGCTACATGTTATATGTTGGTAATCTAGACCTCATCCTAATGTATCAGATGTGGTAACAGAACAAGCTAATGTATAGTGTGGGTAACAGAACTCATATGCCATAATGTATAGTATGTGGGAACGATACTAAGCTAATAATTTATAGGATCTGTAACAGAACCAAGCCTAATTTTAGATGTGTAGAGACAGAACAAGCCTTAATTATACGATGCGGGGCTCAGGCACTGCAGAGCACCGGCCCCAGCACTGCAGAGCACTGGCCCCAGCAGAGCACGTGCCCAAGCATTGCAGAGCACCGGCTCCAGCACTTCAAAGCACTGGGGCACAGGCACAGGAGAGGACCGGCCCCAGCACTGCAGAGCACCGGCCACTGACACAGGTAGACTGTATAGAGGAGCCGCTGTACACAGGTAGACGTATAGAGGACGCTGTACACAGGGACTGTATAGAGGAGGACGCTGTACACAGTAGACTGTATAGAGGAGCGCTGAACCACAGGTAAGACTGTATAGAGGAGCGCGGTTACACAGGTAGCCTGTATGAGGAGCGTGTACACAGGTAGACTGTATTAGAGGAGCGCTGTACACCAGGTAGACTGTATAGAGGGCGCTGTACACAGGTAGACTCTGTATAGAGGAGCGCTGTACACAGGTCGACTGTATTAGAGGCGCGCTGTCAAAGGTAGACGTATAGAGGAGCGCTTGTAACGTAGACTGTATAGAGGAGCGCGTACACAGGTAGATGTATAGAGGAGCGCTGTACACAGGTAGACTGTAGAGGGAGCGCTGTACACAGGTAGACTGTAAGAGGAGCGCTGTACACAGGTAGACTGTATAGAGGAGCGCGGTTACAAGGTAGACTGTATAGAGGAGCGCTGTCACAGGTAGACTGTTATAGAGGAGCGCTGTAACAGGTAGACTGTATAGAGGAGCGCTGTACACAGGGCTGTATAGAGCGAGCGCTGTACACAGGTAGACTGTATAGAGGGAGCTGTACACAGGTAGATGTATAGAGGAGCAGCTGTACACAGGTAGATGTATAGAGGAGCGCCTGTACAACAGGTCGACTGCTATAGAGGAGAGCTTGTACACAGCGTAGGACCGTATAGAGGAGCGCGTACACAGTAGAAATGATAGAGGAGCGCTGCTAAACAGGTAGACTGTATAGAGGAGCGCTGTACCACAGGTAGACTGTATAAGGAGCGCGTACAACAGGTAGACGTATAGAGGAGCGCTGTACACCGGTGACTGTATAGAGAGCGCTGTACACATAGACTGTATAGAGGAAGCGCTGTACAAAGGTGACTGTATAGGGGGCGCTGTACACAGGTTAGACTGTATAGAGGAGAGCTGTACACAGGTAGACTGTATAGAGGAGCGCTGTAACACAGTAGCTGATAGAGGAGAGCTGTACACAGGGAGACTGTATAGAGGAGCGCTGCTACACAGGTAGAGTATAGAGGAGCGCGGTTAAACAGGTAGAGGTATAGAGGAGGCTGTACACAGGTAGACTGTATAGAGGAGCGCTGTACACAGGTAGACTGTATAGAGGAGCGCTGTACACAGGTAGACTGTATAGAGGAGGACTGCACACAGGTAGACTGTATAGAGGAGCGATGTACAAGGTAGACTGTATAGCAGGAGCGCTGTACACAGTAGACTGCTATAGATGAGCGCTGTACCAGGGACTGTATAGAGAGCGCTGTACACAGTGACTGTATAGAGGAGCGCTGTACACAGGGAGATGTATAGAGGAGCGCTGGAGACGGTAGGGACTGTATAGAGGAGCGCGTACACAGGTAGACGTATAGAGAGCGCTGTAAACAGTAGACTGTATAGAGGAGCGCTGCTACACAGGTAGACGTATGAGGAGCGCTGTACACGGTAGACTGTATAGAGGAGCGCTGTAACACAGGTAGACGTATAATGGAGCGCTGGTACACAGGTAGACTGTATAGAGGAGCGCTGTACACAGGTAGCGGTATCGAGGAGCGCTGTACACATAGACGTATAGAGGAGCCGCTGTGCACAGGTAGACTGTTATAGAGGAGCGCTGCACACAGTAGGACTGTATAGAGGAGCGCTGTCACAGTAGACTGTATAGAGGCGCGCTGTACACAGGAGACTGTTAGAGGAGCGCGTACACCAGGTAGACTGTATAGAGGAGCGCTGTACACAGTTAGACTGCTATAGAGGCGCGCTGTACACAGGTAGACGAAAATGATAGAGGAGCGCTGTAACAGGTGATGTATAGAGGCGCGCTGTACACAGGTAGACTGTATAGAGGAGCCTGTACACAGGTAGGACTGTATAGAGGAGAGCTGTACACAGGAGACTGTATTGAGGAGCGCTGTACAACAGGTAGACTGTATCGGGGAGCGCTGTAACAAGGTAGCTGTATAGAGGAGCGCTGTACACAGGTAGGAATGTATAGAGGAGCTGTACACAGGTAGACTGTATAGAGGAGCGCTGCACACAGGTAGACTGTATAGAGGAGCGCTGACACAGGGAGGACTGTATGAGGAGCGCTGTACACAGGTAGAATGTATAGAGGAGCGCTGTACACAGGTAGACTGTATAGAGGAGCGCGTACACAGGTCGACTGTAAGAGGAGCGTGTACACAGGTAGACTGTATAGAGAGCGCTGTACACAGGTAGACGTATAGAGGAGCGCTGTACACACTGCACACAGGTAGACTGTATAGAGGAGGCTGTACACAGATAGACGTAAGAGGAGCGTGTACACAGGTAGACTGTATAGAGGAGCGCGTACACAGGTATGACTGTATAGAGAGCGCCGTACACAGGTAGACTGTTAGGGGAGCGCTGTACACAGGTAGACTGTATAGAGGAGGCTTGCACGTTACACCAACCTACATGTTATGAGTTTGTGGTTTCACTTTTTACTGGGGATTGAACTAACTCTTTGACCCCTGACCTTTTATCCTGTTTGGAGAAGGCAGATATGATTGTCCTCTTCACTTAATGCACCGGCCCAGCACAGCCAAGCAAGGGGTTCAGGATACGAGCAAAGAAAAAAACCAGCCCCAGCACTTGACAGAGCAACCTGCCCCAGCACAGTCGAGCCCTGGCTCAGCCAGCCGGCAGCGGCCCCAGCACAGCAAGAGCACCGGCACCAGCCACAGGAGCACCAGCCCCAGCAATGCCAGAGCACCTGCCCCCAGCACAGTCGAGCAGCGGCCTTAGCACAGCCGAGCACTGGCCCCAGCACAGCCAAGCACCGGGGCTCAGGCACTGCAGAGCACCGGCCCCAGCACTGCAGAGCACTGGCCCCAGCAGAGCACGTGCCCAAGCATTGCAGAGCACCGGCTCCAGCACTTCAAAGCAATGGGGAACAGGCACAGGAGAGGGACCGGCCCAGCATGAAGAGCACCGGCCCTAGTACAGCAAAGCCCGGCCCAGCACTGCAGAGCACCGGACCCCACACTGCAGGCACCGGCACAGCCTCCAGAGAGCGGGGCTCAGGCACAGGAAAGAACCGCCCCAGCACTGCAGAGCACCAGCCCAGCAATCCACAGCAGCGGGGCTGAGGCACAGGAGAGCTCCGACCCCAGTACTGCAGAGCACCGCCCAGCACTGCAGAGCAACTGCCCTAGGACAGCAAGCACCGGCCATAGTACAGCAAAGCCCCGCCCCAGCACGCAGAGCACCGGCCCCAGCCCTCCAGAGCAGGCGGGGATCAGGCCACAGGAAAGAACCGGCCCCAGAACTGCAGAGCACAAGCCCCAGCCTCCACAGCAGCGGGGGGGGGGGGGCTGCGGCACAGGAGAGATCCACCCCAGGACTGCAAGAGCACCGGACCCAGCACTGCCGAGAAATGGCACCAGCACTGCAGAGCACCGGCCCCAGCCACTGCAGAAGGCGGGCCAAAAAAAACCCGGCCCCGCACTGCGCTACGGACAGAGGCAAAGCAGAGCACCTTCCCCAGACCAGAACAGCCGGGCAGGCCACAGGAGAGAGCGCTGTACACAGGTAGACGGTATAGAGGAGCGCTGTACACAGGTAGGACTGTATAGAGGAGCGTGTACACAGGTAGACTGTATAGAGGAGAGCTGTCCACACTGCCACACAGTAGACTGTATAGAGGACGCTGTACACACGATAGACGATATAGTTTTTTTTTTTTTTTTTTTTGTAGAGGAGCGCTGTACACAGGTAGACTGTATGAGGAGCGATGTACCAGCGGTAGGACTGTATAGGGAGCGCTGTACACAGTAGACTGTATGAGGGGAGCGCTGTACACAGGTAGACTGTATAGAGGAGAGCATCACTTACACCAAACAACATGTATTTGAGATTTGGGGGTTTCACTTTTTTAGGAGGGAGTGAACTAACTCTTTGACCCTGACCCTTCATCATGTTTGGAGACGGCAGATAATGAGTTGTCCTCTTCACTTAATGGCACCGCCCCGCCAGCAAGGAAACGGGGTCAGGCACTAAAGAGCACAGCCCCATGACTGCAGAGCACATGCCCAGACAGTCGAGCACTGGCATCAGCAACAGCGAGCAGCGGACGCCAGCAAAGCAGCGCCAACGGCCCAGCCACAGCAGAAGACCAGCCCCAGCACGCAGAGCACCGCCCCAGCACAGTCGAGCCGCGGCCTTAGAACAGCCGAGCAATGGCCCAGCACAGCCACGCACCGGGGCTCAGGCACTGCCAGAGCACCGCCCAGCACTGCCAGAGCACTGGCCCCAGCAGAGGCACGTGCCCAAGAATGCAGAGCACCGGCTCCAGACACTTCAAAGCACTGGAGGCACAGGCACAGGAGAGGGACGGCCAAGCACTGCAGAGCACCGGCCCTAGTACAGCAAAGCACCGGCCCCAGCACTGCAGAGACCCGGCCCAGACTGCAGGCACCGGCCCCAGCCCTCCAGAGCAGCGGGGCTAGGCACAGGAAAGAACCGGCCACAGCACTGCAGAGACACCAGCCCAGCATCACAGCAGCGGGGATGAGGACAGGAAGCTCCGACCCAGTAATGCCAGAGCACCGGCCCAGCATGCCAGAGCCACTGGCCCTTAGTACAGCAATAGCACCGGCCCTACTACAGCCAAAGCAACCGGCTCCCAGCACTGCAGAGACACCGGCCCCGCCCTCCAGAGCAGCGGGCCAGGGCACAGGAAGAACCGCCCCAGCAATTGCAGAGCACCAGCCCCAGCACTCCACAGCAGCGGGGCTGAGGCACAGGAGAGCTCCGACCCCAGTACTGCAGAGCACCGGCCCCAGCACTGCAGAGCACTGGCCCCAGCACTGCAGAGCACCTGCCCCAGCACTGCAGAGCACCGGCCCCAGCACTGCAGATTACCGGACCAGAGGCAAAGCAGAGCACCTTCCCCAGCACTCCAGAACAGCCGGGCTCAGGCACAGGAGAGGAGCGTGTTCACAAGGTAGAGGTATAGAGGAGCGGTACACAGGTAGACTGTATAGAGGAGCGCTGTAACAGGTGACTGTATAGAGGAGCGCTTACACAGTAGACTGATAGAGGAGCGCTGTACACAGGTAGACTGTATAGAGGAGCGCTGTACAAAGGTAGAATGTATAGGAGGAGCGCGTACACAGGTAGAAGTATAGAGGGCGCTGTACACAGGTAGACTGTCTAGGGGAGCGCTGTCACGGGTAGACTGTATGAGGGAGCTGTACACAGGTAGGACTGTATAGAGGAGCGCTGTGCACAGGGAGACTGTATAGAGGAGCGCTGTACAAAGGTAGACTGTATAGAGGAGCGTGACTACGGTAGAATGTATAGAGGAGCGCTGTACACAGGTAGACTGTATAGAGGAGCGTGTACACAGGTAGACTGTCTAGAGGGCGCGACTGTACACAGGTAGACTGTATAGAGGGCGCTGTACACAGGATAGACTGTATGAGGAGCGCTGTACACAGGTAGACTGTATAGAGGAGCAGCTGTACAAAGGTAGACGTATAGAGGAGCGCTGTACACAGGGTAGATGTTATAGAGGAGCGTCTGTACATCAGGTGGACTGTATAGAGGAGTGCTGTACACAGTAGACTGTATAGAGGAGCGCTGTACACAGCGTAGACTGTATAGAGGAGCGCTGTACACAGGTAGACTTTATATGAGGAGCGATGTACACAGGTAGACGATAGAGGAGCGCTGTACACAATGCACACAGGGTAGACTGTATAGAGGAGCGCGTTACACAGGTAGACTGTATAGCGGAGCGCGTACAAGGTAGACTGTATAGAGGAGCGCTGTACACAGGTAGGAGTATAGAGAGCGCTGTAAACAGGTAGACTGTATAGGGGAGCGCTGTACACAGGTAGACTGATAGGGAGAGCTATGAACGTTACACCAAACATAATGTATGAGTTTGTGTGGTTTCACGTTTTACTGGAGATTGAAACTAACTCTTTGACCCATGACCTTCATCCTGTTTGGAGAGGCAGATAATGATTTGTCCATCTTCACTTAATGGCCCAACCACAGCGAAGCCAGCACCGGGGTGTCAGGCATAAGAGACAACCTGCCCCAAGCCAGTCGAGAAATGGCTCAGCAAGCCGAGCAGCGGCCCCAGCACAGCAAGCAACCGGCCCAGCACAGCAGAGCACCAGCCCAGCAATGCCAGAGCACCTGCCCCAGACACGTCGGAGCAGCGGCCTGAGCCACGCCCGAGCACTGGCCCCAGCACAGCCAAGCACATGTATAGATGTGGTAACAGAACCAAGCATAATGTATAGATGTGGTAACAGAACCAAGCATAATGCATAGATGTGGTAACAGAGCCAGGCTTAATGTACATATATGGTAACAGAACCAAGCCTAATGTATAGATGTGGTAACAGAACCAAGCCTAATGCATAGATGTGGTAACAGAGCCAGGCTTAATGTACATATATGGTAACAGAACCTTACTGTGTGTCTGTATACATTCGCTGTGTGATGTCATTAATCCCGTGCCTCTATTGTTCTGTAATTGTGCAGATAATAGTTTAATGATATAATTATATCATCGTTATTTTGTCTCATTCTCACACTGCTCACAGCTGACTTCTGTCACAGTGTGCTGCATTGGTGGTGCTGTGAGCTGTATTAGAAGTTTTTCCCATCTCCTCTCTGGAAGTGGCAGGAATTTGAGTTGGGGGCTGGGATTCTGTGTGTGGAGGAGGAGGAGGGGAGGGCAGACCATTCTGTTCTCCTAATTTTTCCTTAAAATCCCCTGATTGAGGTTCAGTAGAGGACGGAGCCCTCCAGTGACAATGTATGTGACCCCCTTGGTGCTGTGGGTGCTGTGCACTGTTCTCTGCTTCTGGGAGGGGTCCCCTGCACCCCACAATGTCACCCTGCTCTTCAAGGTCAGCAACAAGACACAAAGTAAGAGCCCCCCAAATACTGGAGGAGCCAATGGGACCCAGCCCCTACCTTATGTCAGCGAGGACCTGGACGAGCCCGTGCCTAAGGACAGAAGACTGCGACTATCAGAGGAGAAACCTGCAGACAAGAAAGGTGAGACGCCTGTCCTGACCCAGCATGACCCCTGACCCCTGCCCTCTCACCCCCTGCCTGGCTGTGCTTATAATATGTTACATGCGAGACATGGGAAATGTGCTGTACTCAGGAAGACTTCATATCTGAAACATCAGGTACAGAGGAGCGCTGTACACAGGTAGACTGTATAGAGGAGCGCTGTACACAGGTAGACTGTATAGAGGAGCGCTGTACACAGGTAGACTGTATAGAGGAGCGCTGTACACAGGTAGACTGTATAGAGGAGCGCTGTACACGTTACACCAAACCTACATGTTATTGAGTTTGTGTGTTTCACTTTTTTACTGGAGGATTGAACTAACTCTTTGACCCCTGACCTTTCATCCTGTTTGGAGAAGGCAGATAATGATTTGTCCTCTTCACTTAATGTTTATCCCAGAATCAGAATGTTCTGAGCTGTAGGAACAATAACCTCACATGTCATCACCCAAAACCACCTCCATCACCGACATCATCATCACCCACATCAACACCAGCTGCATCATCACCCGCATCATCATCACCCACATCAACACCACCTGCATCATCACCCACATTATCACCTGCCTCACCACATGCATCACTAGCAACTGCATCATCACCTACATCACCAGCACCTGCATCACCAGCACCTGCATCACCAGCACCTGCATCACCACCACCTACATCACCAGCACCTGCATCACCAGCACCTGCATCACCACCACCTACATCACCAGCACCTGCATCACCAGCACCTGCATCACCACCACCTACATCACCACCAACTACATCACCACCAGCTGCATCATCACCCACATTATCACCTGCCTCACCACATGCATCACCAGCACCTGCATCATCACCTACATCACCAGCACCTGCATCACCACCACCTGAATCATCACCTACATCACCACCAACTACATCACCACCAGCTGCATCATCACCCACATTATCACCTGCCTCACCACATGCATCACCAGCACCTGCATCATCACCTGCATCACCAGCACCTGCATCACCAGCACCTGCATCACCACCACCTACATCACCAGCACCTGAATCATCACCTACATCACCACCAACTACATCACCTGCATCATCACCCACATTATCACCTGCCTCACCACATGCATCA
>WNYA01000775.1:55120-73815 GCA_019512145.1 Engystomops pustulosus | reverse complement strand
TGCATCACACCATCTACATCACCTGCATCATCACCACCACCTGCATCACCAGCACCTGCATCACCAGCACCTGCATCACCACCACCTGCATCACCAGCACCTGCATCATCCCTACCACCTACATCACCACCACCTGCATCACCAGCACCTGCATCATCCCTACCACCTACATCACCACCACCTACATCACCAGCACCTGCATCATCCCTACCACCTCTATCACTATAATCATCCTCACCTACATCACCACTACAATTACCACCACCAGCATCACTACCATCATCATCACCTGTATCCCCTGCATCACCACCTGCACCACTCTTACCAGGACCTTCTACATCTCGTGTATACTAGATGCAGATGCCACAGAGTAATACGGGACTTTCTCTGTGACACCAGCAGCAGCATCAGGCTGGCTTGGAGGAAGGATATTGTGGTGGAGCTCTGACCACAATGACATTACAGCTCCCTCATGTGCCTTGTCTGTTATGAGTCAGGTCTGGAGATACATCTCAGGTCATCCTCCATCATCCAGGATCATTTCACAGACCGTCTGGGTAACACATGGTTGGTTACATTTGTGCTGAAGGATCTCAGATGTTTATGGAGGTTCTTCCATTTCGTCCTTGTGGCTTTGTTTAAGTTGGTTCCAATATTTTAATATCAGAGCCGGTGATGCATTTCCTTAGAAGAAGAGCCATGACTGGTAGAACTGGGGGTAATAGATAGTAGGAAGTGATTAGGAGGATCTCATGCTTCATCTATGGCTGCATCTCGCACACCTCCTCGCCTGGTGATGACACCTGCCTGCATGAATGTTCTCCTCAGCACCGGGGTCCAGCTCTAGCTGTGACATAGTAATGTGCACGGGATGAGCCGGGTAGAAGGTTTGCATGTCACTGGATGCCTCAATACGCTCAGCCGCCTTATACCCCCTCACCTGCCCCCGCTGCATGGGGCATTGCACCTGGTGCCCCTCACAGACTGCATGAAGTCTACAGAACATTGTATGGGTGTATGCATGTATATATGTATAGTATATGTTATATGTGCACGTGTATTTATGTTAGTGAATATATGTTAGCACCTGCATCACCAGCACCTGCATCACCACCACCTGCATCACCATCATCATCACCTGCATCATCACCACCACCTACATCACCAGCACCTGCATCACCACCACCTGCATCATCACCAACTACATCACCTGCATCATCGCCATCATCATCACCTGCATCATCATCATCTGCATCACCACCACCTACATCACCACCAACTACATCACCTGCATCACCACCACCTGCATCATCACCAACTACATCACCTGCATCATCACCATCATCATCATCTGCATCACCACCACCTACATCACCTGCATAACCACCACCTACATCACCATCATCATCACCTGCATCATCACCATCATCATCACCACCTACATCACCAGCACCTGAATCATCACCTGCATCACCAACACCTGCACCACCACCTACATCACCTGCATCATCACCATCACCAGCAAGGAGCGCTGTACACAGATAGATGTTAGAGGAGCGATCTGTGTACACAGGTATAGAATGTATAGAGGAGCGCTGTAGACAGGTAGACTGTATAAGAGGGAGCGCTGTATGTACACAGGTTTAGGTAGACTGTATATAGAGGAGCGTGTCACAGGAGCTGGATGGGAGCGCTGTTACACAGGTAGATTAGACTGCGATAGAGGAGCGCCTGTAACACAGGTAGACTGTCAGAGAGGCCGCTGTACACAGCTAGGACGTTATAGGGAGCGCGGTACACAGGTAGACTGTATAGAGGAGCGCTTGTACAAGGGTAGACTGTAAGAGGAGGCGCTGTAAACAGGTAGATGTATCGAGGAGCGCTGTGCAACAGGTAGGACTGTATAGAGGAGCCGCTGCACACAGGTAGACTGTATAGAGGAGGCTGTCAAAAGGGAGACTGTATAGAGGAGGCGCTTGTACAAGGTCGACTGTAAGAGGAGCGCTGTACACAGTGTAGACTTATAGAGGAGGCTGTTACACAGTTAGAATGTATAGAGGAGACGTGTACACAGGTAGACTGTATAGAGGAGCGCTGTACACAGTTAGACTGTATAGAGGAGCGCTGTACACAGGTAGACTGTATAGAGGAAGCGCTGTACACAGGTAGACTGTATATAGAGGAGCGCCTGTACACAGGTAGACTGTATAGCGGAGCGCTTTGTACACAGGTAGACCTGTATAGGGGGAGCGCTGTACACAGTTAGACTGTTATAAGAGGAGCGCTTGTACACAGGTAGCTGTATAGAGGAGCGCTGTACACAGGTAGAATGTATAGGAGCGCTGCACACAGGTAGACTGTATAGAGGAGCGCTGTACACAGGTGAGTATAGAGGAGCGCTGTACACAGGTAGACTGTATGAGGAGCGCTGTACACAGGTAGACTGTTATAGAGGACGATGACACAGGTAGAATGTATAGAGGAGGGTTGTACACAGGTTAGACTGTATAGAGGAGGCTGTACAAAGGTAGACTGTATAGAGGAGCGCTGACACACTGCACCACAGGTAGACTGTATAGAGGACGCGCGTTTTACACAGTAGACTGTATAGAGGAGGCTGACAAGTAGACTGTTTATAGAGGAGCGCGTGTTACAACAGGAGGACTGTATAGAGGAGGCTGTACACAGGTGACTGTTATAGGGGAGCGCTGACACAGGTAGATGTACTAGAGGAGCGCTATGCACGTACACAAAAACCTACATGTTATTGAGTTGGTGTTTCACTTTTTTTACTGGAGGATGAACTAACTCTTTGACCCCTGACCTTCATCCTGTTTGGAGAAGGCAGATAATGATTTGGGGTCCTCTTCACTAAGAACCGGCCCCAGCACAGCCAAGCACCGGGGTTCAGGCACTACAGAGCACCAGCCCCAGCACTGCAGAGCACCTGCCCCAGCACAGTCGAGCACTGGCCTCAGCACAGCCGAGCAGCGGCCCCAGCACAGCAGAGCACCGGCCCCAGCACAGCAGAGCACCAGCCCCAGCACTGCAGAGCACCTGCCCCAGCACAGTCGAGCAGCGGCCTTAGCACAGCCGAGCACTGGCCCCAGCACAGCCAAGCACCGGGGCTCAGGCACTGCAGAGCACCGGCCCCAGCACTGCAGAGCACTGGCCCCAGCAGAGCAAAGTGCCAAGCATTGCAGAGCAACGGCGCGTCCAGCACTCAAGCACTGGCGGCACAGGCACAGGAGAGGACCGGCCCCCCCCCAGCACTGCAGAAGCACCGGCCCTTAGTACAGCAAGAGCAACGGCCCCAGCATGCAGACGCAACCGGGCCCCAGCACTGCAGAGCACCGGCCCCAGACCTCCAGAGCAGCGGGGATCAGGCACAGGAAAGAACCGGCCACCAGCACTGCCAGAGCACAGCCCCAGCACTCCACAGCAGCGGGGCTGAGGGGCGGCACAGGAGAGCTCCGACCCAGTACTGCAGAGGAACCGGCCCCAGCAATGCAGAGCACGGCCCTAGTACAGGAAAGCACCGGCCCTATACAGCAAAGCACCGGCCCCAGACACTGGCAGAGCACCGGCCCCAGCCCTCCAGAGCAGCGGGGCTCAGGCACAGGAAAGACACCGGCACCATACGCAGAGCACCAGCCCCCGCACTCCACAGCAGCGGGGGCTGAGGCACAGGAGAGCTCCGAACCCAGTACGGCCAGAGCAACGCCCCAGCATGCCAGAGCAACTGCCCCAGCACTGCAGCGAACCTGCCCCGCACTGAAGAGCACCGGCAACCGAGCATGCAGGAATTACCGGACCAGAGGCACAGCAGAGCACCTTCCCCAGCACTCCAGAACAGCCGGGCTCAGGCACAGGAGAGGAGCGCTGTACACAGGTAGACTGTATAGAGGAGCGCTGTACACAGGTAGACTGTATAGAGGATGCGCATGGGAACAGGTATAGAATGTATGAGGAGCGCTGTACACACTGCACCACAGGTTAGACTGTATAGAGGAGCGCTGTACCACAGATAGCCTGTATAGAGGAGCGCTTACACAGGTAGGAATGTATAGAGGAGCGCCGTTACACAGGTAGATTAGACTGGTATAGAGGGAGACGCTGTGGTGTACACAGGTACGGTTAGACTGTATAGGGAGAGCTGTACACAGGTTAGGACTGTATAGAGGAGCGTATGCACGTTACACCAAACTACAGGGTATGGAGTTTGTGTGTTTCACTTTTTTACTGGAGGATTGAACTAACTCTTTGACCCCTGACCTTTCATCCTGTTTGGAGAAGGCAGATAATGATTTGTCCTCTTCACTTAATGCACCGGCCCCAGCACAGCCAAGCACCGGGGTTCAGGCACATAACAGAGCACCCCAGACCAGCACTGCAGCATGTAGCACCTGCCCAGCACAGTCGAGACATATGGCCTCAGCACAGCAGAAGCAGCGGGCCCGCACAGCAGAGCACCGGCCCAGCACAGCATGAGCACCAGCCCCAGCACTGCAGAGCACATGCCCCAGCCACAGTAGAGCAGCGGCCTTAGCACGCCGAGCACTGGACCCCGCACAAGCCAAGCACGGGGCTCAGGCACTGCGAGCACCGGCCCCAGCACTGCAGAGCATGGCCCAGCAGAGCACGTGCCAAGCATTTGCAGAGCACCGGCTCCAGCACTTCAAAGCATGGGACAGGCACAGGAGAGGACGGCGACCAGCACTTTTGCAGAGCACCGGCCCTAGTACAGCAAAGACTGCCCAGCACTGAGAGAGAACGGCCCCAAGCACTGACAGAGCACCGGGACCCAGCCCTCCGAGCAGCGGGGCTCAGGCACAGGAAAGCAAAGAACCGGCCCCAGCAATGCAGAGCACCAGCCCCAAGACACTCCACAGCAGAGGGGCTGAGGCACAGGAGAGCTCCCGACCCCAGTACTGCAGAGCACCGGCCCCCAGCATGCAGAGCACTGGCCTAGTACAGCCAAGCACCGGCCTAGTACAGCAAAGCACCGGCCCAGCATGCAGAGCACCGCCCAGCCTCAGAGCAGCGGGGTCGAACAGGAAAGAACCGGCCCCAGCATGACAGAGCACCAGACCCAGCACTCCACAGCAGCGGGGCTGAAGGCACAGGAGAGCTCCGACCCAGTACTGCAGCGCCACCGGCCCCAGCACTGCAGAGCACTGGCCCCAGCACTGCAGAAGCACCGCCCAAGAACTGACCAGAGCACCGGCCCAGCAATGCAGATTACCGGACCAGAGGCCCAAAGCAGAGCACCTTCCCAGCACTCCAGAACAGCGGGCTCAGGCACGGAGAGGATGCGCTGTACACAGGTAATAGACTGATAGAGGAGACGCGATTGTACACAGGTAGGACGTATAGAGGAGCGTTGTACACAGGTAGACTGTATAGAGGAGAGTGTACACCAGTAGACTGTATAGAGGAGAGTGTACAGGTAGAATGTATAGAGGAGCGCGTGTACACAGGTGACTGAATGTATAGAGTGAGCGCATTGTACACAGTAGACGTATAGGAGCGCTGTTTCCACAGTGACTGTATAGGGGAGCGTGTACACAGGTAGACTGTACTATAGAGGAGAGTGTACCACAGGTAGAATGTATAGAGGGAGCGGCTGTGCACCAGGTAGACTGGATAGAGGAGCGCTGTACACAGGTAGACTGTATAGAGGAGCGCTGTACACAGGTAGGACTGTATAGAGGGGCGCGTACACAGGTAGACTGTATTAGAGGAGCGTGTACACAGGAGTAGACATGTATAGAGGAGCGCTGTACACAGGTAGGACTGTTAGAGGAGCGCTGTACCAGAGATGATAGAGGAGCGTGTACACAGGTAGACAGTATAGAGGAGCGCTGTACACAGGTAGGACTGTTATAGAGTGAGCGCAGACACAGGTAGACTGTATAGAGGCGCGCTGTACACAGGTCGACTGTATGAGGAGTGCGGTCCACAGGTAGCTGTATAAGAGAGAGCGCTGTACACAGGTAGACTGTATAGAGGACGCTGTTGTACACAGGTAGACTGTTAGAGGAGCGTGTAACAGGGGTAGATGTATAGCAGGAGCCGCTGTTACACACTGCAACAGGTAGATGTATAGAGGAGCGCTGTACACGGTAGGACTGTATAGAGGAGAGCATGTACACAGTAGATGATAGAGGAGCGCTGTTACACAGGTAGGAATGTATAGAGGAGGCGCTGTACAAGGTAGACTGTATAAGGGGAGCGCGTACACAGGTAGACTGTATAGAGGCGCGCTTATGCACGTTTCACCAAACCTACATGTTATTGAAGTTTGTGTGTTTCACTTTTTAATGGAGGATTGAACTACTCTTTGACCCCTGAACCTTTCATCCTGTTTGGAGAAAGGCAGATAATGATTTGTCCTCGTCATGAAAGGATACCGGCCCAGCACAGCAAGCACCGGGGTTCAGGCACTACAGAGCACCTGCCCCAGCACAGTCGAGCACTGGCCTCAGCACAGCCGAGCAGCGGCCCCAGCACAGCAGAGCACGGCCCCAGCACAGCAGAGCCACCAGCACCAGCATGCCAGAGCACTGCCACAGACAGTCGAGCAGCGGCCTTAGCACAGCCGAGCACTGGCCCCGCCACAGCCAAGCACCGGCGGATCAGGCACGCAGAGGCACCGGCCCCAGCAATGCAGAGACTGGCCCCAAGCAGAGAACGTGACCAAGCATTGCCAGAGCACCGGCTCCAGCACTTCAAAGCACTGGGGCACCAGGCACAGGAGAGGACCGGCCCCAGCAATGCAGAGCACCAGCGCCCAAGCACTGCAGAGCACCGGCCCTAGCTACAGCAAAGCACGGCCCCAGCACTGCAGAGCACCGGCACCAGCACTGCAGAGCCACCGGCATACAGCCTCAGAGCAGCGGGGCCAGGCACAGGAAAGAACCGGCCCAAGCACTGCAGAGCACCCAGCCAAGCACTCCACAGCAAGCGGGGCTGAGGACACAAGGAGAGCTCCGACCACAGTACTGCCAGAGGCACCGGCCCCCAGCACTGCAGAGCACTGGCCCCAGCACTGCAGAGCACCTGCCCCCCCCCCCCCCCCCCTCAGACACTGCAGAGCACCGGCCCCAGCAACTGACAGATTCCGGACCAGGGCACAGCCAGAGCACTTCCCCAGCCACTCCAGAACAGCCGGGCTCAGGCACAGGAGAGGAGCGCTGGACAAGGTAGACTGTATTATAGAGGAAGCGAGGACACAGGGTAGGCGTATAGAGGAGGCGCTGTACAGCAGGATAGACTGTATAGAGAAGGAGCGCTGTACACAGGTTGAGATGTATAGAGGGCGCTGTACACAGGTAGACTTATAGAGGAGCGCTGTTACACAGGTTTAGACTGGATTAGAGGGAGCCGATGTACACAGTTAGACTGTATCGGGAGCGCTGTTGTACACCAGGTAGGACTTGTTATAGAGGAGCGCTTTTTTGGCACCAGGAGACTGTATAGAGGAGCGCGTGAACAGCGTAGAATGTATAGAGGAGCGGTGTGTATTACACAGGTAGACGTTAGGAGCGCTTGTACACAGTAGACTGTTATAGAGGGAGCGAACACAGGTAGATGTATAGAGGAGCGCTGTACACAGGTAGAAGGTATAGAGGAGCGATGGTAACACAGGTTAGACTGTATAGGGGGTATAGGGGAGCGCTGTACACAGGTAGACTGTAAGAGGAGCGCGTACACAGGTAGACTGTATAGAGGAGCGCTTGTACACAGGTGTAGGACTTGTATAAAGAGCGCAGCGTGTACACAGGTTAGACTGTATAGGGGAAGAAGAGGCGCTGGACACAGGTTAGATGTTATAGAGGAGCGCCTGGTACACACAGGTGACTGTATTACGAGGAGTGCTGTGCACACAGGTAGACGTATAGAGGAGCGCTGTACACAGGTAACTGTATAGAGGAAGCGCTTGCTGTACACAGGTAGACTGTATAGGGGAGGCGTGTACACAGGAGGACTGTAACTAGAGGAGCGCTGTGTATGTACACAGGTCAGATACGATTAATAGAGGAGCGCCTGTACACAGTAGACTGTATAGAGGAGGCGCTTGTACACAGGTAGACTGTATAGAGGACGCACGAGTACAAGTAGACTGTATAGAGGAGCGCTGTACACAGGAGACAGTTTATAGAGGAGCGCGTAACAGGTAGAGACGGTATAGAGGAGCGCTGTACACAGGACGGGATGTATAGAGGAGGAGTTTGTTTTTTTTGGAAAACACAGGTAGACTGTATAGGAGGAGCGCTGTACACAGGTAGACGGTTTATGGGGATGCGATGTTCACATGGTAGACTGGTATAGAGGAGCGCTGTACCACAGGTAGATGTATAGGGAGGATGTACACGGTAGGACTGATAGGAGGAGCGCTGTACACAGGGAGACTGTATAGAGGGCGCTGTACAACAGGTTAGACTGTTTGTATAGAGGCCGCTGTACACAGGTAGACTGTATAGAGGAGCGCTGACACAGGTAGGACTGTATAGAGGAAGCGCTGTGCACAGGTAGACTGTATCGAGGAGCGCTGTACACAGGTAGGACTGTATCGAGGAGCGCTTGTACACAGGTAGACTGTAATATAAAAAACAGGAGCGCTGTACAAAGGTAGACTGTAAAAAAATAGGGGAGACGCTGTACACAGGTAGACTCGATAGAGGAGCGCTTGTACACAGGTAGACGAATAGAGGAGCGCTGTACACAGGTGCCGTAAAGAGGAGTGCTGACACAGTAGGACTGTATAGAGGAGCGCTGTACAAGGTAGACGTAGAGAGGAGCGGACACAGGTAGGATGTATAGGGGAGCGGGTACACAGGTATCGACTGTTTATAGAGGGAGCGTGTACACAGGTAGACTGATAGGGGAGCCGCTGTACACAGGTAGACTGTATAGAGGAGCGTATGCCGTTACACCAAACCATACATGTTATTGAGTTGTGTGTGTTTCACTTTTTACTGAGGATTGAACTCTAACTCTTTGACCCCTGACCTTTCATTCCTGTGAGAAGGCGATAATGATTGTCATCTTCACTTAATGTTTATCCCAGAATCAAAATGTCTGAGCTGTAGGAACAATAAACTCATATGTCATCACCCAAAAACCACCTCCATCACGACATTAATCATCACCCACATCAACACAGCTGCATCATCACCCGCATCATCATCACCCACATCACCAGCACCTACATCACCAGCAACGGCATCACCACCACCTACATCACCAGCACCTGCATCACCAGCACCTGCATCACCACCACCTACATCAACAGAACCTCGCATCACCAGCACCTGCCTCACCAGCACCTGCATCCCCAACCACATAATCACCAGCACCTGCACACCACACTACTCACAGCACCTGCATCACCAGCACTGATCACAGACCTGAAGTCACCAGCACCTGAATCACCAGCACCTGCATCACCACAAACTGCATCACCAGCACCTGCATTCACCAGCACCTACATAACAGCAACTGCATCACCAGCACTGCTATCACACCACCTACATCACCAGCACTGCATCACCAGCCCTGCATCACCACACCTAATCACCAGCACGGCATCACCCACCACTAATCACCAGCACCTGCATCACCGCACCTGACTCACCGGAACCTGCATCACCACCACCTACATAACCAGCACGCATCACCAGCACCTGGCATAACCAGCACCTGCATCACCACCACCTACATCACCAGCACCTGCATCACCAGCACCGCATCACCACCACCTGCATCACCAGCACCTGCATCACAGCACTGCATCACCACGACCACATCACCAGCAACCTGCTCACCAGCACCTGATCACCCCCACCTACATCACCAGCACCTGCATCACCAGCACCACCAGCACCTACATCACCAGCACCTGCATCACCAGCAACCGGCATCACCACCACCACAATCACAGCCACCGGCTCCAGCACCTGCATCACCACCACCGACATCACCAGCACCTTGCATCACCACCACCTACATCCCAGCACCTGCATACCAGCACTGCATCAACCACACCTACATCAACCAGCCAACTGGATCACCAGCACCCTGCCATCACCAGCACCTGCATCACAGCACCTGCATCACCACCACTACATCACCGCCAACTGCACACCAGCACTGCATCACCGCACTGCATCACCACCACTACTCACCAGCACCTGCATCACCAGCACCTGCATCACCAACACCTGCATAACCAGCACTGCATCACCACAGAACCTGCATCACCACCACCTCCATCACCAGCACCTGGCATCACCAGAACCGCATACCACCACCTAATCACCGCACCTGCATCACAGCACCTGCACACCAGCACCTGCATCACCAGCACCTGCATCACACCACCTACATCACCAGCACCTGCATCACCAGCACCTGCATCACCACCCACCTTACACTAACACAGCACCTGCATCACAACACCTACATCACAGCACCTGCATCACCAGCACCTGCATCCACCAGCACCTGATCACCACCACTTTTGAATTCATCACCTACATCACCACCAACTACATCACCTGCATCATCACCTGCATCATCATCACCACCACCTACAACACCACCACCTGCATCACCACCACCGGAATCATCACCTACATCACCACCAACTACATCACTGCATAATCACATCATCACCTGCATTCACCACCACCTGAATCATCACCTGCTCACCACCACTAACATCACCTGCGTCATCACCTGCATCACCACCACCTGCATCACCAGCACTGCATCACAACACCTGCATCCCAACCACCTGCATCACCACCACCGGAAATCATACCTACATCACCACCACCTACATTCACATGCATATCACCATCATCTCCAATCATCATCACCGCATCACCACCACCTTACAAACACCACCACTACATCACCACCCCTGCATAACCACCACCTGAATAATCAAAGAATAAACAAAAAAAGACAAAAAAGCGTTCAGCATGACATCATCACAATCATCATGCACCTGCATCAACCACCACCTACATCACCTGCATCACCACCAACTACATCACCTGCATCATCACCATAAATCATCACCTGCCATCACCAACACCTACCTCCACCAGCACCTGCATCAACCACCACCTGCATCATCACCTGCATCACCACCACCTACATAACCAGCATCACCACCACCTGCATCATCACCTGCATCACCACCACCTACATCACCACCACTACATCACCTGGCCTCACCACCACCTCATCACCACCACCTACATCACCAGCACCAACATCACACCACCTGCATCATCACCTGAATCACCACCACCTACATCACCACCATCTACATTAACTGCATTCACCACCACCTACATCACCACCACCACATCACCTGCATCACCACCAAATACATCACCTCATCATCACCATCATCTCACCTGCATCACCACCACCTACATCATCATCACCTGCATCAACACCACCACCTACATCACCTGCAATATCCACCCATCATCATCACCTGCATCACCACACCTACATCATCATCACCTGCATCACCACCACCTCCATCACCACCACCTACATCACCTGCATCACCACCAACTACATCACCTGCATCATCACCATCATCATCTGACTTCACCAGCACTGGCATCACCACCACGAATCATCACATACCTCACCACCAACTTACACCGCCATCATCATCACCGTGATAATCACCTGCATCCACCACCACCTACATCACAGCACCTGCATCACCACACACCTGCATCATCACCTGCATCACCACCACCTACATAACCAGCACCTGCATCTCAACCACCTGCATCATCACCTGCATCCCACCCCTTACATCACACAACCTATCACCATCACATCACTGCATCATCACCACGACCACTACATCACCAGCACCTGCATCACCACACCTGCATCAGCACCAACTACATCACCTGCCTCATCGCCATCAGTCATTCAACCGGGCATCATCATCATTCGGCATCACCAACCACAACATCCCACCAACTACATCACCTGCATCACCACCACCTGCATCATCACAACTCATCACGCATCATCACCATATCATCATCTGCATCACCCCACTAAGCACCTGAATAACCACCACCTACATCACATCATCAATCACTGCATCATCACCATAATTCTCACCAACCTGACATCACCAAGCACTGAACATCACCTGCATCCCAACACCTGCACCACCACCTACGATCACCTGCATATCACCATCACCAGCCACCTGCATAATCCATACCACCTCTATCCACACAATCATCTCACCTACAGTTCACCAAACAATTACACACCAGCAATCACTACCATCATCAAATCAACCTGTATCACCACCATCCACAACCGCATACCACCTGCACCACTCTTACCAGGACCTTCTACATCCGTGTATACTAGATGCAGATGAGATGCACAGAGTTAAACGGGACTTCTCTGTGACACAGCAAGCAGATCAGGCTGGCTTGGAGTAGGAGTGATATTGTGGTGGAGCTCTTGACCGCAATGACATTACAGCCCCGCATGTGTCAGGTCTGGAGATTAATCTCAAGGGCCATCCTCCATCATACAGGATCTTTCACAGGGGAAAAACGTCTGGGTAACACATGTGGTTACATTTGTGCTGAAGGATCTCAGATATTATGGGGTTCTTCCAGTTCGTCCTTGTGGCTTTGTTTAAGTGGTCCAATATTTAGATCAGAGCCGGTGATGCATCCTTAGAAGAAGAGCCTGACGGTAGAACTGGGGTATAGAGATAGACAAGGAAGTGCTAGGACGGTTTCTAATGCTTCAGCTCTGGCGCCACTCCGCACACCTCCTCGCCTGGTGTGACACCTCCTGCATGATGTTTCCTCAGCACCGGGGTCCAGCTCTAGTGTGACATAGTAATGAGGCACGGGATGAGCGGCTAGAAGGATTGACAGTCACTGAGATGCCTCAAATACGACAGCCGCCTCATACCCTCTCACCTGCCCCGCTGCATGGGGCATTGCACCTGGTGCCCTTCACAGACTGAATGAAAGTCTAAGAACATTGTAGGGGTGTATGCATGTCGTATATGTTATAGTGCACGGGTATTATGATAGTATATATTGCAGGTTGTGTCTATATGTTATCATATGTATGGTGTGTATAAAGGTATAATATATGTATATGTGCAGTGTATTTATGTTAGTGAATATATGTTAGTATAGTATATGTGTAGATATGAAGTATATGCATGTGTGTATGAGGTAGATAGGTAACTATAGTATGTGCTGGTATATATCTTAGTATATGCAGGTGTGTATATAGGTTAGTATATGCAGGTGGTATATATGTATTATATGCAGGTGTATATATGTTAATATGACAGGTGTGTATGAGTGTATATATGTTACTATATGAAGGTGTTGTATAGGTAGTATATGCGGGGGTGTATGAATGATATATATAGTATACGTGCTGTAGGTACTGTGTGTATATGTACTATATCAGGTGTGTATTATGTTTTAATGCAGGTGTGTATATCTTTAAGCTATGATGTGTGTATGAGTGTATATCATATAAGTATACGTGCATTGTAGGTAATGGTGTGTATGTGAGTGCATAATCCTCCTCCTGATGCAGATGGAATTCTTGTGCCTCAGTACTTGAAGCTCCCCCTCGGAGTTGCAGTAGACAGGATAAAGTACAGGTACATGTGTAATAGGGGCGTTATATTATATTGTATGTCAGCAGAGAAAGGAACATGTGGATGGTATGACCCGGACACCCAGATATGTGATCAGTTATATACACAGGAGCCTCCTTCATTACATTATATGCAGCAGCTCCATGTTTATATAACCCCCGCACCGGCCCCAGCACAGCCGAGACACCGGCCCCAGCACAGCAGGCACCGGCACACAGCACAGAAGGCACCGGGCCCCCAGCACAGCAGAGCACAGCCCCCAGAACTGCAGAGCACATGCCCCAAGCACAGTCGAGCAGCGGGACTCAGCACAGCAGAGAAACGGCACCAGCACAGCAGAGCACCGGCCCACAGACACAGCAGAGCACCAGCCCCAGCACAGTCGAGCAGCGGCCTCAGCACAGCCCAGCACCGGCCCCAGCACAGCCAAGCACCGGGGTTCAGGCACTACAGAGCACCTGCCCCAGCACTGCAGAGCACCTGCCCCAGCACAGTCGAGCACTGCCTCAGCAGCCGCAGCAGAGGCCCCAGCACAGGCAGAGCACGGGGCCCAAGCACCAGAAGAGCACCGCCCAGCACTGCAGAAAGCACCGGCCCCAGCCACTGCAGAGCAACCAGCCCCAGCAACTGCAGAGCACCAGCCCCAGCACTGCAGAGCACCCTGCCCCAGCCACAGCGCGCGCAGCGGCATTAGCACAGTCAGAGCTACTGCCCAGCACAGCCAAGCAGCGGGGGCTCAGGCAACTGCAGAGCACCGGCCCAGCACTGCAGAGCATGGCCCCAGCAGAGCACGTGCCCAAGCATTGCAGAGCACCGGGCTACTGGAGCACTTCAAAGATACTGGGGCACGGCACAGAGAGGACCGCCCCAGCACTGAAGAGCACCGGCCCCAGCAATGCCAGAGCACTTGGCCCTAGTACAGAAAAGCCGGCCCTAGTACAGCAAAGCACAGGCCCCAGAATGCAAGAGAACGGCCCCATCCATCCGAGCAGCGGATCAGGCAAAGGAAAGAACCGGCCCAGCACTGCAGAGCACCGGCCCCAGCACTCCACCGCACGGGGCTGAGGCACAGGAGAGCTCCGACCCCAGCAATGCAGAGCACGGCCCCAGCACTGCCCAGAGGCACCGGCCCAGCCCTCCAGAGCAGCGGGGCTCAGGCAGCGGGAAGAAACAGGCCCCGCACTGCGAGCACCGGCACCCCAGCACTCCACAGCAGCTGTGGGCTGAGGCACAGGAAACTCCGACCCCCCAGCATGCAGAGCCCGGCCCCAGAACTGAAGAGCACTGGCCCCAGTACAGAAGAGCACGTCCCCAGCACTGCAGAGCACCGCCCCAGCACGCCAGAGCACCGGCCCCAAGCACTGAAGATACCGGACAGAGGCACCAGCATAGAGCACCTTTCCCCAGCACTCAGACAGCCGGGCTCGGCCACAGGGAGGACCGGCCCCAGCAACTGCAGAGCACCGGCCCCAGCACTGCAGAGGCACCTGCCCCAGCACTTGCAGAGGCACCGGCCCCAGATGCAGAGCCAAGCCAACCCCAGAACTGCGAGCAAGCACCGGGGCTAGGCAAAGAGAGCACCGCCCAGCACTGAAGACACCGGCCCCAGTACGAAGTACAGAAGAGCACAGCATTTGCGGAGATTCGGGTTCTCGGGCACAGGAGAGGACTGGACCCCAGCTATGCCAGATCACCGGACCACAGGCACAGCAGAGCACCGGCCCAGCACTGCGAGGCACCTTGCACAGCACTGCAAGCAACGGGGCTCAGGCACAGGAAGGGGGGGGGAGGACCCAGACCCGCACTGCAGAGACACGGCCCCAGCACTGCGGCACGGCCCCAGCACTCAGAGCACCGGCCATTAGTACAGCAGGGCACCGGCCCAGCACTGCGAAGCACCGCCCCGCATCAGAGCACCGGCCCAAGATTGCAGAGCAAGGCCCTAGTACAGCAAAGCACCGGCCCAAGCACCCGAGCACTGGCCCCAGCCACTGCCCAGAGCCCGGGCCCCCAGCACTGCAGAGCACCTGGCCCCAGCATTGCAGCGCACCGGGCCCTAGTACAGGCCAAAGCACCAACCCCAGCACTCCAGAGCACTGGGCCCAGACTGCGAGCACCGGCCCCAGCATTGCAGCGCACCGGCCATAGTACATGCAAACGCACCGGCCCAAGCCTCAGAGAACTGGCCCAGCACTACAGGCAGAGGGGGGCCTCAGGAACAGGAAAGAAACCGGCCCCTGACACTGCAGAGCACCGGCGCCCAGCATGCAGAGAACCGGCCTAGTTGCAGCAAAAGCAAGGGCCCAGCACTCCAGAGCACTGGCCCAGCACGCACAGCACCGGCCCCAGCATTGCAGAGCACCGGCCCTAGTACAAGCAAAGCACCGCACCAAGCACTAAGAGCACGGCCCCAGCCCCTCCAGAAGCAGCAGGGGGCTCAGCACAGGAAAAGAACCGGCCCCAGCACTGAGAGCACCGGCCCCAGAACTCCCACAGCAGCGGGGTGAGGGCACAGGGAGAGCTCCGACCCAGCACGTGCAGAGCACCGTCCCCAGAACGCAGAGCACTGGCCCGTTACAGAGAGCACCGTCCCCAGCACTGCAGAGCACCTGCCCCAGCACTGCAGAGCACCGGCCCCAGCACTGCAGATTACCGGACCAGAGGCACAGCAGAGCACCTTCCCCAGCACTCCAGAACAGCCGGGCTCAGGCACAGGAGAGGACCGGCCCCAGCACTGCAGAGCACCGGCCCCAGCACTGCAGAGCACCTTGCCCCAGCACTGCAGAGCACCGGCCCCAGCACTGCAGAGCACCAACCCCAGCACTGCAGAGCACCGGGGCTCAGGCACAGGAGAGAACCGGCCCCAGCACTGCAGAGCACCGGCCCCAGTACAGAAGAGCACAGCATTGCTGAGCTTCGGGTCTCGGGCACAGGAGAGGACTGGCCCCAGCTATGCAGAGCACCGGACCACAGGCACAGAAAGAGCAGGGCCCCAGCACTGCAGAGCACACTGCCACAGGCACTTGCAGAGCACCGGGGTCAGCACAGGAGGATGGACCAGACCCAGCAAATGCAGAGCACCGGCCTCCCAGGCACTGCAAGAGCACCGGCCCTAGTAAAGCAGGGCACCGGCCCCGCACTGCAGAGACCACCGGCCCAGCACTGCAGGCACCGGACCCAGCATTGCGAGCACCGGCCCTAGTACAGCAAAAGCACGGCCCAAGCACTCCAGAGCACTGGCCCCAGAAGCAGAGCACCGGCCCCCCCCAGACAAAAGAGACCGCGTTGCTGAGCTTCGGGTCTCGGGCACAGGAGAGGACTGGCCCCAGCTATGCAGAGCACCGGACCACAGGCACAGCAGAGCACCGGCCCCAGCACTGCAGAGCACCTGCCACAGCACTGCAGAGCACCGGGGCTCAGGCACAGGAGAGGACCAGACCCAGCACTGCAGAGCACCGGCCCCAGCACTGCAGAGCACCGGCCCTAGTACAGCAGGGCACCGGCCCCAGCACTGCAGAGCACCGGCCCCAGCACTGCAGAAGCAACCGGACCCAGCCTTGCAGAGCCACGGCCCTAGTACAGCAAAGCACCGGCCCCAAGCACTCCAGAGCACTGGCCCCAGCACTGCAGAGCACCGGCCCCAGCATTGCAGAGCACCGGCCCTAGTACAGCAAAGCACCGGCCCAAGCACTCCAGAGCACTGGCCCCAGCACTCCAGAGCAGCGGGGCTCAGGCACAGGAGAGGACCGGCCCCAGCACTGCAGAGCACCGGCCCCAGCACTGCAGAGCACCGGCCCTAGTACAGCAAAGCACCGGCCAAGGCACTCCCGAGCACTGGCCCCAGCATGCGAGCAACGGCCCCAGATTGCAGAGCACCGGCCCTAGTACAGCAAAGAAGCACCGGCCCAAGGCACTCCAGTAGACCGGCCCCAAGCCCTCCAGAGCAGTGGGGCATAGCACGGAAAGGAAGAAACGGCCCAGCACTGCAGAGCAACAGCCCAGCACTCCACAGCAGCGGGGCTGAGGCACAGAGAGTCCGACCCACACTGCAGAGCACCGGCCCCAGCAATGCGAGCACTGGCCCCCAGTACAGAAGAGCACCGTTCCCCAGGCACTGCAGAGCACCTGCCCCAGAACTGCAGAGCACCGGCCACAAGCACGGAGATTACCGGACCAGAGGCACAGCGACAGCTTCCCCAGCACTCCAGGAACGCCGGGCTCAGGCAAGGAGAGGGACCGGCCCCAGCACTGCAGAGCACCGGCCCCAGCCTGCAGATTACCGGACCAGAGGCACGCAGAGCAACCTTCCAAGCACTCAAGAACAGCCGGGCTCAGGCACAGGAGAGGGACAGCCCCAGCCACTGCGAGCACCGGCCCAGCACTGCAGAGCACCTTGCCCCAGCAACTCAGGCACCAACCCAAGCACGCAGAGCACAGGGGCTCAGGCAAGGAGAGGCACCGGAAACAGCACGCAGAGCACCGGCCCCCAGTACAGAAGGCACAGCATTGCTGAGATTCGGGTCTACGGGGCAAGGAGAGGACTGGCCCCAGTATGCAGAGCACCGGACCACAGGCACAGCAGAGCACCAGCCCAGCCAATGCAGAGCCACCTGCACAGCACTGCAGAGGCCAACGGGGTCAGGCCCAGGAGAGGACCAGACCCAGCACGCAGAGCCACCGGCCCCGCACTGCAGGATGCGACCGGCCCCAGCACTGCAGAGCACCGGCCCCAGCACTGCAGAGCACTGGCCCTAGTACAGCAAAGCACCGGCCCTAGTACAGCAAAGCACCGGCCCCAGCACTGCAGAGCACCGGCCCCAGCCCTCCAGAGCAGCGGGGCTCAGGCAAGGAAAGAACCGGCCCCAGCACTGCAGAGCACCGGCCCCAGCACTCCACAGCAGCGGGGCTGAGGCACAGGAGAGCTCCGACCCCAGCACTGCAGAGCACCGGCCCCAGCACTGCAGAGCACCGGCCCCAGCACTGCAGA
>WNYA01000775.1:0-54894 GCA_019512145.1 Engystomops pustulosus | reverse complement strand
GGCACCAGACAAATTACCCCTGTTTTGCGTTTTCTAGCAAAGGTGGCGAAAAAAAAGGTTAAAATAGTCAAAACTGTGAAAGTCTTGAAGAAGTTGAAAGAGGAAAAAAGCAGCCAAGGATCCGGAGGAACGTCAGAGGAACGTATGTACTGATCACCCAACAGATACACATGTCACACAGTAAGAACTGTACCCACAAGCCCTTATGGCTGGAAATCTGTCTGATCATAGATCTACACCAATCGTCTCATCGTGACACCGAGAGGGGAGAATCATGGAGTAGATAGGGCACTGGACAGAAGGTCGTTAAGTCCTGTGAAGGTCATTGAGGTGGTGATAGGGCACAGGTGCAGGACTGGATTGGGCTATGGTCTCAGGACTAGGAGTCATTACTCAATTCTAGAGCCGAGTTCCTGAAGTCACGAGCCGAAGAGGTGGTAAAAGCCACGAGATCAGGATCTAGGTGTGACCAGCTACAAAGCCTTACAGCACAAGGTATAAGGTCACCACGTGCGACACAATCCCAGCGCAAACCCCTGTTACATACCTGTCCAAGCCGCGCAAATCCCGGAGACAGCGAACTGTCCGACGAAAGTGCGTCTCACGACCCTTAGTAAATAAGCCCCAATGTAAATGCCACACAAACCCAAACGCCATGTAAATGTAAGTGTAAATGAGACATAAACACCACATAAGCCCAAGTGTGATGCAAACACGACATAAATGCAAACTACACATAAATGAAAGTGACATAATCGCTATTACCACATATAAGTGTAAATATGTCAAACTCAAGCGTCAGATAAGCATAAGCGCAACACAAATGCTGCGTAAGAATTCACTCATCATCATATCAGACTCTTCATGATGTCCTCTCCAGATCATTCCCGAGGCCCTGGTGGGAGTAATCCCTGTAGTGACCCTCACATCCTGCTCTGTACAGTACTTGTATTCTTACTGACCTCCTCCTCCTCACCACATGTCAGATAACACGGTCACTTGCATCC
This sequence comes from Engystomops pustulosus, assembly GCA_019512145.1. Classification (NCBI taxonomy): domain Eukaryota; kingdom Metazoa; phylum Chordata; class Amphibia; order Anura; family Leptodactylidae; genus Engystomops; species Engystomops pustulosus. The sequence goes on along the minus strand of WNYA01000775.1, from coordinate 53,887 downwards.
TAGTAGTAGAGAAGAGAAGGAGCTGCAGCTCAACATTAGTACAAAAATCTTTAGTTAAGACTGCGGTGCCCCCTGAAGTCTAGACGGTCCCTCATATTCCTTCCACAACGACCCATCATTTCCCCAGATAAGAGCACCACTTCTATTGGGAAGGTTTATCCAGGAGAGGGCATCCGAAAACAGGTTTCAAAAATGACTTTTAACTCATTCCATGAATATGGTAAGAAGCCATTGATTGGGTTGTCTTCTTTAGTGAAGAGGTTTTTGCTCTTTCTACTACTTCTCCAGCAAGTGTTCTCCCTCTTCTCCAGATGTTGTGACCAACTAACACGACTTACAGGAGGTTTTCAGGAGGTTAAGACTCCCAATGTTTTAACCATCGCCCCGATGTTTGTCCATGCATTAATGGGATGTCATCCAAGGTGGTGGCCAACAATCCTGACATCTTCAGCCAAGGGTCTAAAGCTATTGATACCGTAGAAACTCTTTACAATGATTCCCCCATCCCCTCCGATGCTACCAAATGCTATGGTTGGATGGATGGGAATAGATATTGTCCATCTTGAATTTCCTACCAGACATCGAGGTAACGGACAGGTAATATTCTGAACATTTCCAAGTTGCAGGTTTTGTTCCCGTTATGGCTTTCGTTCAGTGAGTGTTCCAGAACGTTACTCCTAATCAAAAACATATGAAGGACAAAGTAACACAGCTGTGAGGACATGTGGCCAGAAGTGACTGTAATGTGCAGATGAGATACAAAACCTCATAGATTGTGACAATTAGGAAGCGGATGTGGAAGTTATGAAACTAGCAGGATGAAAGGTTGGGGGACACATTGGCCACACATGTCCATGGACTGATGAGTCAGGATGAGGTGGAGGACATCTTGCAGATCTACTGTCCTTCACCATCTCAGGTCGATAGAGATGTCACTGACGTCCTGAGGCCAGATGAAAGAGCATTTAGTGCTGGTCAAGACTGTCTCACCATGCAAACTCCTCCAAACCTTGGTCATCAACCACAATCTTTGCCTTTACAATAAGGAATGTGGGGTGCAATGTCTTTGTGATGGAGAGACTATATGAAGATGTAGCTTTGTATTGAGGAGAGCTGCATAGACGTTGGCCGACCACAAGAATGTGCTTATGAATCAGTACAGCGTGTTCCCAGAATATAAGGCTGCAAATTATCGATGTCAGGGCTCGTAAGGCAGGAAAGTTCCTCCTGGAGTATGAATGGATATAGATGTATATGTATATATATATGTATATATATGTGTAGATGTTCACCCAGAACATATTTGCTACTACAGGACTCATATATCTCAGCCAAGGTCCCTAACATTGCTACAGTAAATTATCTGCCACTCTTCGAATATTATATCACAAAATCTTGAGTAGGAAGAAAGAATACTAGTATTACCCATGTTAGAAACTAACAGTGCCCCCTAGACCAGTGATGGCACCGAGTGCCCAAACTACAGCCTAAACCCACAGTTTTTTTTTGCAAAGTGCCAATGCGACAATTTAAGCAGCAACTTATTACTCCCTGCTCTGTGCCCCTGAGGACACCAATACAGTAGAAAGAAGGAGAAGTAGTTTGGATTATCATTGTAGTTTCCTTTTAGGGTCCTGGGCTGCCTGGGACTGCAAGAGAAGTTGAGTCCTGTCTGGCGAACCCTGCCCTGGGGTGATGGCCTGGGTGCCCATATAGTGGGCTCTGAGTGCCACCTCTGGCACCCGTGCCATAGGTTCGCCAACACTGCCCTTGACGATTCTTGTATCTTCTAGGGGGCCCTGTGGTTCAATGGCTAGATAAGCAGATCAGAGACCTGCTTACATAGGTCTGGAAACTGAAGCCAACAACATGGGGAACGAGATGCCCCTACAGAAATGCTAAACATCCCCTGCGTACAGCATAGGTCTCACCCAGAAAAAGAACTTTGTAGGCTTATGCTACTTACCTACCTGCACCTGGGGTATTGTCTCCCCTAGCCATGCCTTCCCCCTCTTCCGTAGGATAGATCCTCCCCTTTCCATGCCTTCCCCCTCTTCCGTACGATAGATTCTTGGTCCAGTGTGGGGCAGTTGGCTCTAGAGAGCAAGAGGAGGGGGTAGAATTATAGGAGCAATGTCCCAGCTGCTCCAACTAGGAAATTAGATGAAGCCTATACGGTACACAGTTATGAGTGTATCTTTGGATTCTGTGTAGGGGCATCTCTTTCGCCATGTTGGTAGCTGTATATGATCGGGGGAGGTAGGACACTTCCTCTAAGAATAATAATAATAATTCCTTTGTATACATAGCGCACACAGATTACACAGCCCTGCACAGAGCTTGTCAAATCAGTCCCTGTCCCCAATGGGGCTCACAATCTAATCACCTACCAGTATGTTTTGGAGTGTGGGAGGAAACCGGAGGATACCCACGCAAACACGGAGAGAACATAGAAACTCTTTACAGATGTTGACCCTGGGACTTGAACCCAGGACCCAAGCACTGCAAGGCTGTAGTGATAAACTCTAAGTCATCGTGCTGCCCTTCTAGTGATTCTATAGCAATATATAACAATAATCCCGATCCCTGTATCCGTAGAACACTCTCCACATGACTCAGGATACCCCAGGGATTTAAGACAGATCTGAGCCAAACTTAAAGTTTGTAGAACAATCCTCCTCCAGTATATCTGTCCAAGAATCATACAACGTGTTAAACGATCCGTTTATCTAACATTGCATGTTGCGCTGAGATGTATCCAGGACTGTTCTGTGCACCCAACTGGCAATAATCACAGATTGTCTCCCATTGTCTTTGGGTTTCTCCTCTTTGTCTCCAGTTTCCTGGTTGTTTATTGTTATTTTCCATCTGTACAAATAATCCATTCAGCAAATCCAAACCAAACCACGGCAAACGAGCCAGCACCGGCCTGCTGGAGGGGGCATTTACTTTTCATACAAATTCCAGCAAAGCAGTGTAAATATTATTCTTTCTTGATGATTTTTCCCTCTCCTGTAACCTTTTCATAGTTTAACCCTTGCAGCAGGAGCTGCATACCCAACGTTTTCACCAGTATCACACATGCTAAACAACTAGTGGTCATAAGTGCATAATATCACGCTCATAATGTACTTACCCGACCCTAGAGGTGGCCTTAATCTGGGATATATCAGGGTCACCGGCAGAGGCTGGTTCCAGGCTCAGCATTTTTTTATATTACTCAATAATGTGATGTAAGGGAGGTGCTGACACAGCTGATCCTAACCCTACAGTATAATCATATAGATTGAGGTGAGTATTACACGCTGAGCCTTTTGGTGGATCTCTATAAAATTGTTTTATAGTAAATTGTCTCAGTAAGAAGCTGCGTTAGTAAATATAAGTCCCAGCTGGGATGGTCTGGATTCAGGTCCATGCTGTATCTGATGGATCCACAACTAGCTGAGCCCGGAGCCCATGCTGAAGAGCACTGCCCATGTGGAGCAGAATGGCATCCGAGGACCCAGCGGGTGACTGACAGTAGCGGGGGATGCGGAGAGATCTGTATTCATAGGAAATTGTTCTAGAAATGTGCAAAGTCAGCAAATCCATCAATGAGGAGCAGATGTGAGGCTGAGGGAGGAAGGCCCCTCCAGACATGGGGAAACCTGTGTTTATCTGACTGTCAATGAGTCTTGGGCAGGAAAGTGGATCTTATGTTACAACCTGTAGCTCCCGTAGAGCTCATCACAGGATGGAGCAGCCTCTTCCCGCTGCTGTCAGTAACTACTGTAATATTCAGCTATAAGCTTGCTATTGATAATACTGGCTGGCTATAAGCAGAAGGGACTGTGGGACAGGTCAAAACTAAGAGCTAAGCTAAAAATACACAGCCCCAGTGCACTAGGCGAAGGTACAACCTTGTAAATAGCATGAATAGCAACATGGCAGCCGGAGACCATGGAAGGGGAGCTCGTTTCACTTGTCATATCTGTAGTTATGGCCCTGGAGCTGCTCCATCCTCTGGCCTCAGAAGCTTTTGGTCATGGCCCTGGAGTGGCTCCATTTTCTGGCCTCTGGAGCTCCTTATCATGGCCATGGACTAGCTCCATCCTCCAGTCTCTAGAGCTTGTTTTCATGGCCATAGACTGGTTCCATCCTAAGGTCTCTGGAGCTTGTGGTCATGGCCCTGGAGCGTCTCCATTCTTCGGCCTCTGGAGCCTATGGTCATGGCACTGGAGTGGTTCTATCTTATACATTCTGGAGCTCATGCTAATGGCCCTGGAGCGTCTCCATGATCCGGCCTCTGGCGCTCACAATCATGGCCCTGGAGCGGTTCTATCCTTTATTCCCTGGAGCTTGCAGTCATGGCCCTGGAGCAGTCCTGTTTTACAGCCGCTGGAGCTTGTGGTAATAGCCCTGGAGACGCTCCCTCCTCCGGCCTCTGGAGCTCATCTGCAGCTGTTTTCCTATCATAGATTTGGCCACAAGTGATAACTAGATAAGGAAACGCTGGATGTAATTATATTATCAGAGTAGAGTAATTCATGCCGTGGTGGGGGAAGGGGACACAACAAAAATTCCCAGAAATAGTTGCTTGATTTCTCAGTAAAGTTCAATTTTAATATTTGGAAGAAGCACAAAATAAAAAAGTAGGTTAGAATTCCCCAAGAAACCCAACAAGCCCAGTATTCAGGGTCCCTAAACCAGGATCCATTAGAGCAGCAGATAGATTCTTGTGTTCAGGTTTTTAGATCCAAAATGTCCTCACTTCCTCATTCCATGTAGTTTAAGGGGTTATCCAGGGGATATAAAAATGTGACCATGTGACCCAGAGTCTGAGCTTCACTCAGACTCCTCAACTTTTATTTCCTAGTAGTTTTTCTTCTCAGTCCCTGGTGTCTAGTAGTTTACCCAGCAGTCTGTGGTATCTAATAGTGTTGCTGAAAAATTCTGCATCGGGTCGTCAGTTCCTGGTATCCAGCAGTTCAATCTCCCAGTCCCTGGCATCCCAGTGAATAAGGTTTTTAGTCCATTATACCCAGTGTTTCAGTTGTGTTGTCCCCGGTATCAGGTGGTTTTCTAAGTCTCTGGTTTCATTTCTTCACGATATCCACTGACTTTCATAGTACCGGTATCCACTGGTTTGTTCTATTTATCTCCGGTGTTCAGCAGGTTAGATTCTGAGTCCCAGTATACAGTGGATTATTCTCTTACCCAGATAGTTCCACCAATTAGATCCGACCACTGACTATGAAATGCAAAATGTTTATGGGACACAGTCCTCCCTCCCAATTGTCCTTATACTGACAGGATTATACATACTATATATACCTATATACAGGCATGATTATACACTCACCGGCCACTTTATTAGGTCCACCATGCTAGTAACGGGTTGGACCCCCTTTTGCATTCAGAACTGCCTCAATTCTTCGTGGCATAGATACAACAAGGTGCTGGAAGCTCCTCAGAGATTTTGGTCCATATTGACATGATGGCATCACACAGTTGCCGCAGATTTGTCAGCTGCACATCCATGATGCGAATCTCCCGTTCCACCACATCCCAAAGATGCTCTATTGGATTGAGATCTGGTGACTGTGGAGGCCATTTAGTCCATGAACCACTTGTCCATGTTCAAGAAACCAGTCTGAGATGATTCCAGCTTTATGACATGGCGCATTATCCTGCTGAAGTAGCCAACCGATGTTACAGGGTACATTGTCTCATAAAGGGATGGACATGGCAGCAACAATCTCAGGTAGGCTGTGGCGTTGTACCAAGGGGCCCAAAAGTTGCCAAGAAAATATTCCCCACACCATGACACACCACCACCACCAGCCTGACCCGCTGATACAAGCAGGATGTCCCATGACACCACCACCACCAGCCTCCGCGGATACCACGCTCAAGGCAGGATGGATCCATGCTTTATAGGTTGTTGACGCAAATTCTGACCCTACCATCCGAATGTCGCAGCAGAAATCGAGACTCATCAACCAGGCAACGTTTTTCCAATCTTTCTACTGTCCAATTTCGATGAGCTTGTGCAAATTGTGCCTCAGTTTCCTGTTCTTAGCGAAGGAGTGGCACCCGGTGTGGTCTTCTGCTGCTGTAGCCCATCTGCCTCAAAGTTCGACGTACTGTGCATTCAGAGATGCTCTTCTGCCTACCTTGGTTGTACGGGTGGCGATTTGAGTACACTGTTGCCTTTCTACAGCTCAACCAGTCTGCCCATTCTCCTCTGACCTCTGGCATCAACAAGGCATTTTCCGCCCACAGAACTGCCCGCTCACTGGGTTTTTTCTTTTTCGACCTTCTCTGTAAACCCTAGAGATGGTTGTGTGAAAATCCCAGTAGATCAGCAGTTTCTGAAATACTCAGACCAGCCCCTTCGGCACAACAACCATGCCACGTTCAAGGCCACAAATCACCTTTCTTCCCCATACTGATGCTCGGGAGAACTGCAGGATTGTCTTGACCATGTCTACATGCCTAAATGCACTGAGTTGCCGCCATGTGATTGGCTGATTAGAAATAAGTTAACGAGCAGTTGGACGGGTGTACCTAATAAAGTGGCCGGTGAGTGTATATACTAATACACCTATATACTGGCGGGATTATCCTCAGTAGGTGGAAAGAATATTACAATCTCCTTTGTGACACTGCACACAGTGAAGGCTGCTATGTACTTGTGATGAGTAAACTCTGGCGGTCCCGCACCAGATGGAGGAATTATAAGACAGAAGCATCTGGAGCGCGAGAAGAGAGGACGGATTTATTACTAGCGGTAAAGACCTCTCAGTGTTGGAGTTTATTGCCCCCATTATTCCGTTTACAACACACCAGCAACGTCTCATCGCTATAAGGAACCCAAGTGTTAATACATTTTATAACCAATGTGTGGAGCCCATCTGTTTCCCCTCACATGTACATTGTATTAGGGAAGTGTATGTAGATGTATCAGTTGTAATGTTACACCACCGCCACAGCAGCACAAGAGGACTACTGATGGGTAGCTTTATACACGTCCCTGAGTGTGGCAAAGGGGCATTGATGTTAACAGCAGTTCAGGGGCACTGGAGCACTGAAGTACATTGTAAAACTACATGCTGTTGTTTGTACTTTTAGAGGAACTGTAACAGGCAGGCACAGTTAACCCGATGTCAAGCACGGCTGTCTGATGGTTGGCTTTTGTGAGGAAAATAATCCTTGGCTGCAGAACAGCTTAGCACTGCAGCCCTAGATCTATGGTCAGCTCAGCTGCTTGTCGCCTTTGGAGCCTGTTTGGCTCTCTGCATTAGCAGCTAGCAATGTCTGGATGGTGTCTGTAGCAGAAGACACTCTATCTACAAGACCAAAATTATCTGACTCCAGATCAGCGCTTTATTCACCTGGGTCATTACTTACATCTCTGTGATACCAACCAATGCAGCAGGAATTACCAAAAGGAAGGTAACAAAATGTTTTAGTTAGCTTCAAGAAAAACTGGCTTACGTTCATGACTTTCCTTTATCCACAGAGTGCCCCCCGCTGGGCCTGGAGTCTTTGCGGGTATCTGACCACCAGCTGAGGGCTTCCGTATAAAAACGCTATGGTTTGGATCCCACCGAGGACGCCTGAACTTCAGTGTGGTCACACCTTATTTGTATGACCACTTGGGGCACTGCTGGCTCCTGTAGTATATGTCATACATCCTAAACCAGAAGTTTCCATTCACACCATAAAAGGCACATATGGGGACACATTTACTAAGAACTGTGCAGTGTCTGTGTAGTGTGCAGGGGGCGCCAGATTCAGGATTTCTGCACTCATTCATCATAAATCTGGTGCCCCCTGCACTGCCCTGACAAGTGCACCATTTTTTTTTTTGGTCCACCTTTAACTTGGGCGTGCAACAAAATTCTGTTGGACTTGCATGATAATCTGCCGCATGGTCCACTGAGCGCGGGATATTCCAGAATTTGTGTCCACATGAAGAATAGTTCAGCTGAGCCACAAAAGGGTCACGTGCAACACAATTGTGGTGCAGACACTTCTTAAATACCTTATGCAAGCAGTTTACACTTTAAAGAACGTGCAAAGTCCGACAGAAAAGGTCCTTTGCAAATGTACCCATAATTTTTTCTCACTATTGACATGATATCAAATAAATATTTCCTGTTTTTGGTCAATTAAGAACCAAAATCTAATATATAAAGCAGAGTGGGGGTGCATGTATGTCCTCTAAAGGAATTTGCACCATAGGCTTTACGGGGCAGATAGGTCAGGAACAGAGAGACAGTCGGACAGTCAGGTACAAGAGAGACGGTGAGAGAAATCAAGTACAAGAGAGAGCAGTCGGCTACAGTCAGGTACAAGAGAGACAATCAAGTACAGAGAGACAGTGAGAGACTTCAAGTTCGAGAGAGACAGTTAGACAGTACACAGAGAGACAGTGAGAAACGTCAGTACAGAGAGGATCAAGTACAAGAAAGACAGTGAGAAAGCCAGAAACAGTCAAGTATACAGAGGCAGTTAGAGACTGTCAAGTAGAGAGAGACCGTCAGGGTACAGAGAGACAGAGTCAGGTACAGAGAGATGGAAGTCAGAGCCAACGACAGTCAGAAACAAAGACAAACTGAGACAGTACAGAAAACAGTCAAGTACGAGAAACAGTCAAGTACAGAGAGACAGCTAGAGACAAGCACTCAGAGACAAAGACAGTAGTTAAACAGAGACCAGCACAGCACAGAGAGACTGTCAGGTACAGACAGATTTAGAGACAGTCAGAGAGAGGTACAGAGAGACAGGTACAGAAAGGTGCAAAGGACGGCACAGAGAGACAGTCAGAGGCACAGACATCATAGACAAAGATAGTCATAAACAGATAGTCATAGACAGACAGTCATAGATAGACAAAGACAGTCAGAGACAGACAGTCAGAAAAAGATAGATACATATAAATATTTTGTTGTTACCAATTCTATTTTGTTAGAACTAAGAGCAGTTATTTATCTGGGGGCAAAGCAGGGATCTATATCTAGTTATACATATTTGCCAAATGCAGAATAATGAGAGAGAGAACTTTAAGCATTTTTAGACTTTCTGAAAGGTCACATGTTTCTATACACTTTCATTAGTATTTGGTACCATTAAACTATATGACTTGAGGTCACACAATTTGGATCCTTCCACAAACTTCTCACACTTCCACTAGTGAGGAATTTTGGCCCCATTCTCCCTGACAAAATGGTGTAACTGAGACACGTTTTGTAGCCACCTTGCTCGCACCGGCTTTTTTACCTTGCCTATAATTTCAGTAGGATGGAGATCAGACTTCAAGAGAACAGGCCCTCCAAAATATTCACTTAGTTCTCTTTCAGCCACTTTGTAACCAGTCTGGAAGTAGCTTCAGGCCATTGTCCATTCTGAAGACCCATTTGTGCCAAGCCTTATCTTTTGTCTTGATGTTTCTTCATATCCCATGGTTTCAGTGTGCCTTCAAATACATCATAGTTGTGTCTCTAACTCATGTGCCAATAATTAGAATCTTCAAAGAAATGACAGCATCATATGGGCTGTCCTAAATTGTTTAAAGGCAATCTTGACTTTGCAGAAAGTAATAATAATGCTTAAAAAAGTATCTCTATTATTTTGCTTGGTAAATATAAATATTTGGGTTCCTAATTGTCCTCAGACTGTTCCCTTTAAGTCCCCTCCGTCCTCAGGAGCTCTTCCATCTTTGCTGTTGTCTTTTGCTGGAAATATATTCAGCAGAAGAGAGTCTGAGATGTTCTCACATGTTAAAGTTTTAGTCATCATCAACGAATGTTAGATGTTTTTTCATGTATAACACCAGTGGCCCAGATTTACTGAAGCCCCTGCGCCAGTTTTCTCTCGGACTTGTATGTTCTGTTTAGTGCAAACTGCTTGTATTTAGAAGTGTCCGAGACACATATTCCGGACACAAAACCTGTGCACGAAATGGGTTCTTCGGTGTCAGTCGGATACCTTGCCGCCACATTTATCAGTTAATGTCTGACAAAATTGTTTTGTTAAAGGTGCACCAAAAATAGGTGCACTCTGTCGGAGAAGTGTAGGGGGCCAGAATGAGGCCGCCACAATTCATGAATCTGGTGCCACCTGCACAGCCACACAGTAACTGCACCTAGTAAGTTTGCCTTGTTTTTTGCTAAGTGGGCCAGTGACCTCCACCAGCAGAATATGAGTGTAGTTCTAGAGCATCACATGTGAGCAACTACAGATAGGTTTCCATCTTTATTCACTTATCTTCCAGTCTGGATCTATGATGACGACTTCTTTGATGGACTTGGTGCGCGTGGGGAGGAGAACAAGCAGCATGGTTGGGTTAGATGCCAGGCGTCCACTCGCTTCACAGGGTCTCACTCAAGGGAAGAATTCAATATGGACGTGAGTGTGGAGCATCGTGCAGCCAGGGCAGGTATTCTCTCTTTTCACTATTCATCATCACCGTATTGTTGTGTTGGTGCAGGGATGACTGGGTGACATCTTACAAGGTGCAGGTCGCAATGACACCCACACGTGGAGACCTGCAAGAAGGGGACAGAAGATGTGGAAGCTGTACAATATCCGGGTCGGTGGAGACAGACTGGTTAAGGAAGATTACGGAGATTAAGGAGTCTGACGAAGGAAGGGCGAGACGCGAAGCACCCAGCCATAGGGCTATATGCCCTCTACACCTTAACTCAACCTGATCCGGACCCTTGAAAACTCCTACATGATCCAACCCCTGAAGCCCAACCTCAAACAAACCATGATCCCAACTTGATCAGAACCCTGAAAGCCAACCTGATCCGAACCCTGAATCCTGCCTAATCCACACCACCCCAAACCCTGTATTATTATGATCGGAAAACCCTGAATCCAAACTTTGTCTTGGAACCCCCGAAACCCGTCTTATCTTCTTAATCTATTCTAAAACCCCCTTCATGTTCCTGTTCCCCTCTCCCCCATTCTCTTTTTGCCTGTGTACTCTTCTCTTCTCTGTTCATACTTGGAGTAGCGATAGTTGCCATATTCCCTTAAGCTAGGGTTTACCTAACTCTTCATACAATCCCTATTAATGCTCCCGTACAGTATGCAGATAGCACCACCCATACGTATTCCTATATATAACTCTTCCATACATCCACATAACCTCATACACTGCCTGAATATAATATAACTCTTCCATAATCCACATAACCTCCATACACACTGCCTGTATATAATATATCTTCCATACACCATCCACATAACCTGATACAATGCCTGTATATAATATAACTCTTCCATACATCCACATAACCTCATAAAATGCCTGTATATATTAATATTCCCTAACCACATAACCTCATACCCTGCCTGTTATATAATATAACTTCTTCCATACACACCCCACATAACCTCATACACTGCCTGTATATAATTAACTCTTCCATACACCATCCACATAACCTCATACACTGCCTGTATATAATATAACTCTTCCATACATCCACATAAACCTCATACAATGCCTGTATATTCATATAAACTCTTCCATACATCCACATAACCTCATACAATCCTGTATATAAGATAACTCTTCCATACACCATCCACATACCCTCATACCTTCTTGTCATATACGCTCTTCCATATACCCATCACAATAACCTCATCACTGCTGTATAATAACTCTTCATCCATCTCCACATAACCTCATACACTGCCTGTATATAATATAACTCTTCCATACATCCACATAACCTCATAACCTGCCTGTAATATAATAACTCTTCCCTCCATCCCTCATCACCTCATACACGCCTGTATATACTATAACTCTTCCATCATCCCCACAATAACCTCATACACTGCCTGTATAAATATAACTCTTCCAACATCCACATACCCTCATACAATGCCTGTAATATATAACTCTTCCATACATCCCATAACCTCATAAATGTCCTGTAATATATAAACTCTTTCCATACATCCACATAACCTCATACAATGCCTGTAATATAATATAACTCTCCATACATCCACATAACCTATACAATACTGCCTGTAATAATAATCTTCCATACATCCACATAACCTCATACACTGCCGTATTAATACTATAACTCTTTTCCATACAGCCACTTAACCTCATACACTGCCTGTATATAATATAACTCTTCTTCATACATTCCCCATAACGCCTCATAACACTGCCTCTCTCCTGATATAATATCTCTCTTCCATAACAAACCATCCACATACCTCATACAACTGCCTGTATATAATATAACTTTCCATACATCCACTAACCTCATACAATGCCTGTATTTATACTCCTCTTCATCCCCCCCGCCTGCCAGACCTCCTACCTCACACCCCATACCTGTCGCTTCATATAATATAACTCTTCCATACATCCACATAACCTCATACAATGCCTGTATATAATATAACTCTTCCATACATCCACATAACCTCATACACTGCCTGTATATAATATAACTCTTCCATACACCATCCCATAACCTCATACAGCCTGTATAATATAAACTCTTCCATACATCCACATAACCTCATAACAATGCCTGTATAAATATAACTCTTCCTACATCCCACATAACCTCATACACTGCCTGTATATAATATAACTCTTCCATACACCATCCACATAACCTCATACAATGCCTGTATATAATATAACTCTTCCATACATATCCAAACCTCCTCAAATGCCGTATATAATATACTCTTCCATACATCCCATAACCTCATACACTGCTGTACTATATATCTCTTCCATACATCCACATAACCTCATCATGCCTGTATTATAATTAACTCTTAACTCTCATGCCATCCCCCCAAATAACCGTCATACACTGCCTGTATATAATATAACTCTTCCATACATCCACATAACCTCATACACTGCCTGGATTATATATAACTCTTGCCATAATCCATCCACCTAACCTCATACACTGGCCTGTATATATATACACTCTTCTTCCATATCATACACATAACCGCTCATACACTCCTTTATAATAATAACTCTAACCCACTCTTCCATAAACGTCCATCACCATACCTCCTCACCTGCCTGTATATAATATACTCGCTTCCATACATCACACTACATAACCTCATACATGCCTGATATAATATACTCTTCCATACATCCCCACAACCTCATACAGCTGTATATATCTAACCTTTTTCCATACCATCCACATAACCTCATACAATGCCTGTATATAATATACTCCTTTCCATACACCATCCACATAAAACCTCATACAACTGCCTGTATATATATAACTCTTCCATACATACCATCGCCCCTACCGCTCAACCACTTCCTTTCTATACTATCCTCTCCATCCTCCCCATAACCATCCTAACCATGTACCCTTATCTCTCATCGTACCGTCTTTTCCATACCATCTTCTCCACATACCCTTCACTCCCGTCAGAGGTATCCGGTGTTCATCGTACTGCCTCCCTCTTTTTGCCTCTGTTCCCTCGTTCCCTCCGCCGCTCCCCCTCCCCCCCCTACCCATCTCCTTCCTTTACTCTCCTCTCCCTCTTTCCCTCCCTGCCCCCTCTCCCAGGTCCTCACCACCTGTCTTTCGCTTTCATCATTCACGTCAGGCCCTCTTCCCTCCCCCCTCATGACCCTCGCTCCTACTCCTCCCCTTGCCTTTGCTGAATGCTCCTTATCCCGATGTGGCCCCCCCTCACACCCGTCCACCTCATCACGCCTGTTATAATATAACATCTTTCCCATACAATCCACCATAACCTCATACCTGCCTGTAATATAAATATCACTCTTCCATACATCCACATAACCGTCATAAAATGCCTGTATATATATACCTCTTCCATACACCACATACCTCATACACTGCCTGTATATATATAACTCTTTACTCCTTCCATACACCATCCACGATAACTCCTACAATGCCTGTATATAATATACTCTTTTCGTCCATAACAACCGATCCCATAAACCTCAATACAACTGCTGTATATAATATAACTTCTCAACTAACTCTTCCCATACCTCCACAATAACCTCATACAATGCCTGTTAATAAGTATACTCTTCCATCACCCATAACCTCATACAATGCCTGTATATAATCTAACTGCATTTTCCATACCCATCCCACAAAAAACCTCATACACCGGCCTGTCTTAATATAACTTCTTCCATCTACAAAAACCCTCCACCTACACCTACCTCCTCCCCATTCCTTTCCTCTCCTCTCCCCCACTCTTATCCATCCACCTCCCCACTCTGCCCCTTCCTCCCCCCTTCGCCTTTCTCTACTCATCCCTCATTGTTCGCCTCTTCGCCTGGTGCAATGCCCTCCGCCGCCTCCCCACCTCCCCTCCTGCGCCTCTTCCTTTCCCTCTAGCATCCTCAACCGTGCCTGGATACTTCTGTTGGACTTTCCCGCTATCCCCTGGCTCCCCGTCCTCCCGGCTTCTTCCCCCCCGGGCCTTATTCGCTTTGGGCTCCTGCCTCTAACTCTTCCATATACATCCACATCAACCCCTCATACAACTAACTGCCTGTATATAATAACCGTTCCCATAACATCCACATAACCCTCCTACACTTCCTTGATATAATATCCTCTTCCATAGAGCCACATAATCTCATCACCTGCCTGTATATAATATATACCTCTTCCATACATCCACCAACCTCATACACTGCTGCCTTTATTAATATATAACTCCTTCCATATATCCACAATAATCTCCTCTACACTTCCTGTATATCCTCGTCACGTCCTTCCCTTTCCATCCCCCTCACCTCCTTCCCACCCAGCCCCTGGTTCCTTTACTCTCCTCATCCCGATCTTTCCCCGTCCCTCCCCATCCCCTCCTCCCATTTCCCTTTGTACCATCGTCTCCTCTTCCGAATCGTAGTGCACCTCCCTTCCCCCCTCCCCTCCCCCCCTAAGGTCCCGCTTTTCACTTGTCTCTGCCTCGTCCCTCTTCTCGCGTCCCCTCGCCCCCCTGAGCCCCCTCCCCGGGAACTCCGGGATCCAGTGAGTCCAGAATTGGTCTTCTTCCTCTCGCGCTTCGTACTTCCCTCGGGTGGCCCCCCCCGTAAGGGCCGCCCTAGCTTCCTCCACGGGCCCTCCTCGGGGCCCTCACCCCTCTGTTCCGAGTTTCGTCTCCTCCTTACCAGATTCTTCCCTCCAACCGGACGAGCGATCCCCCCTCGCACCTGTAGCTGGGCCGCAGCTCCCGTCCTCAACTCGCCCCCCCGTCCGCTATCGTCTCCTCTCGGCTACCTATAAATCTTTGGTACCTTCCCTTAATCCTATAGATGGATCTCCTCCCGTCCCCCAACGGCCTCTCACCACATCTCTCCCCTTGTGGTCATTAGTGCCCAGCGGGTTGGTATCCCTGTCTCTCCGAAAGGTATCCGCGTCTACCCATCGGCGATTATCCACTTGCCCCTGCGAAGAAGTCGCGCCCTTCTTGGCGTCCGCCTCCCCTTAACCTTTGCCTTCTGCTCCTTCCTCGCTCCATCATCTAGTACACTCCACATCCCACCTCGTTCCCATCCTCCCACATGGACACTTATATATAATATAACGCTTCCATCATCCACATAACCTCATAATACACTACTGCCGTGTAAATAGATAACTCTTCCATACAAAGAACACAATCCATCCACATATCACCTCATAAACCTCAATACACCGCCTGTAATATCATATCCCTCTTGCCGATTCTCCTCCCCACCCCATCCTCCACCCAAGTTTTGCCGTTCTCATCCTTCCCTCATTCCCTCCCTCCCCCTCCCCTCCTCCTTCGTCTTTTCGTACTTCTCCCGTATCTTCCCTCCCACCCTCCCCCATCCCCGGCCCCCCTCCCCTTCCTTTCGGTCGTCGCTCGTCGCGACCGGTCACATCAGCTAAAACCTCTGTTAGCCCGTCCCCTTCCCCGCCTGCCACCCCGGTTGCCTTACCGCCCGATTCACTTTTTGGTCGGGTCTACCTACCGTCTGCAAAATTCCCCTCCACCTTTGTGCACCCCTCCCCTCGCGTCCACCTCCAATACTTCGGCAGTGACGCTTCTTCCTTGTCGGGGTGCGATCCAAGAATTCTTCCCCTCAGGGCGTGCGCTCATTCCCTCACCGCGCCCAGGTCAGCGGCGGAAAGCCCTCCACTCCTCAGCGTGCCGACCAACAGCGGTAAGCCCCGCCCCCGGGCAAGCGAACGCCTAGCCCAGGGTCTGCGCTACGCCCGTGTGGTGCCTCGGTGTCGGGCAGGGTCTTCGTGCCCGTACAAGGTTCCCGTACCTCCGACCCAATTGGTCCAGCCGGGCTGCCTGGGTATACTCAAGCCTCATACACGCCTGTATATACTATAACTCTTTTCCCATACAATCCACATCACCTCATACACTTGCCCTGTCTCTCGAAGCCTAACTCTTCCCATATACAACAACATCCACCTAAACGCTCACTACCCCTTTTCCTTTCTTCTACTCTAACCTTTTCCTCCTCCCACATCCCTCCTCCCACATCCTTGTTGCTTGCTCCCTCCTTTTTCATCTCACTCTCCCCTCACCTCTTGACCCTCCCCCTCCCGCCTCCCCATTTCCTCGCCGCCTTTCCTGTCTAGCATCTCTCCCTCGTTCGGCTCCATACCCACATAACCTCATAAAATGCCTGTATATAATATAACCTCAACTCTCTTCTTTCCATAACAATCCACACTCCCTCAATCACCCATAACCTGCCTGTCTGCTAATAATATACCTCCCTCTCCCTCTTTCCCTACGCCCCACCACGCCTCCCCGCTCCCCATCCTGCCCCTTCTCTTTCTCTCCATCTCCCTCTTCCCTCCCCTGCCCCCTCCCACACATCGCCTCCCCCGTCCAGTTATTCTACTCCTCAGTCCGCCTCCCTTCCCTCCTCGCCTCCCCCTCGCGCCCTCCGCTCGCCTTACCTTTGTGCTCTCCTCGGATCCCTCTCTTATGCCCATCCCTCCCCGGCTCCGCCTTCTCTCCCCCGTTCTGCCTTGTTCATCCTCTCAAACCCCTCTCTTCCCATACATCCACTAACCTCCTACACTTCCTGTCATTACATCTAACTCTTGCCATACCCCTCCACACTCACCTCATACACTGCCTGGTATCTAATCTGCACTCCCTCTTACCTCTTCCATCACCCTCCCCTTCCCCTCAGTACCCACTGCCTTTCTCTCCGTCTTGCCTCTTTCCGCGCTCCACCTAGGCGGGCCCGTCCCTACCGCAGGGGTTCTCTTTCGTCTCCTCCTCCCTCTTCCCTTCGCCGGTCCCCCTCCCCTCCGTCCTGCGTTAACCTTCTCCTCCTTCTCCACTCTGTCCCTCATTCCCTCCCCCCTCCCCGGCTCCCACTCCTACAACTGCCTGTATAATAGACCTCTGCCAGACCCCACAGCACCTCTGGAACACAACACGCCCTAGATAATCTACCGGCTCCATAACATATCCACAAACCTCAGTACAACTGCCGGAGAGAAGAGAACGCGGCCAGACAGCCCACTAAACCCAGCCCGCCGGGAAGATAAGAATAACTCGGCCAGAGAGCCCAGCAGCCAGACACTCGCTGCCGGAGAGATGAACTCTACTCGGGTTCCATACACTCTCCACAAGAACCTCATCCCCGCCCTGCCTGCAATATCTCAACTCTGCCAGACATCCACATAACCCATACAAGGCCGGTAGAAATAGAACGCGGCCAGACCTCCCAGACCCGCAGACAGGGCCCCGTGGAATAGAGATAAAACGCGTCGTCCAGACACCAGCCACATACCGCAGACAGGCCGGGAGAGAAGATCGCGGGCCAGAGACACCAGCCACCATAACCCAGACACTGCCGGGCTAGAGAAATATAAACTCGCCAGCCAACCCGCAGCATCCACAAACCGCAGACACGCCGGGAGATAAGGAACGCGGCCATACAGCCCCAGAACCGCAAAGAAAAACGGCCGGGGAGAGAAGAAAGAAACTCGCTGCCAGACAACACCCACCCACAAAGAAACCCGCAAGACCCGGCCCCCCCCCCCCCCCCCCGGTTGGGGAGCGGATAAAAAAACCGCCTCCCTTTTCCCAGCATCCATAAACCCCCCTCCCATACACCTTGCCCCCCGGGGTGCAGAGAAAAAAGAAAAACTGGCCGCCATCATGCCACAAGAACCCTTCCAGACACGCCGGGAAAAAAAACAGAGAAAGAGAACTCCCCGGGCCCCAGAAAACAAAACGGCCCAGCACCCCCCTCAGACATGCACCCCAGTGGGTAAGAAAGGAAAAAAAATACTCCTGTCCCCAGACAAACAACAACCCCACCTACCCCCCTCCAATCATGCACAATTTGCCCCCTGTTAAAAAATAATAATTATAACTCCTTTCCCATACCTCCACCATAACCCGTCACAATACCTTGCCCCCCTTGTTTTACATATAAGTATTAAAACTTCTTTCCCATACAAAAATCCACACATAAACCTCCATCAATGGCCCTGGTTTTTCCAAAAAAATTTACATATACCCTTTCCTTACATATCCACCCAATAAACCTCAATAACACTTTTGGCCCCTGTAAATATAAAATAATAACTCCTTTCATACAATCCACCCCAGCACCTCATACAAATCCCCTGTACAAAATATAATATAAACCTCCCTTTCCCCATTCCCATATTCCCACATAAACCTCCACTACCAAAAACTGGGCCCCCGGGTTTAATATAATATTAACTCTTACCCTCTTGCCCATACTCCACAAAACCCCTCTAATGCC
Organism: Engystomops pustulosus; assembly: GCA_019512145.1. Lineage (NCBI taxonomy): Eukaryota > Metazoa > Chordata > Amphibia > Anura > Leptodactylidae > Engystomops > Engystomops pustulosus. The sequence continues at coordinate 35,082 of WNYA01000775.1, read as the reverse complement.
CCTGGATAATAAATATTAACTCCCTAATATACTTCTTTTTTCCCATCATCCCACCTAACCCTAATAACACTTGGCCCTGCCCCCCTGTTTTCTATTAATAAATAACTCTTTTCCATACAAATCCCACAATACCTCATTAACAATGCCCTGTTATAATAAATATCTCCTTCCATACCAAAATCCCCACCTATAAAACCCGTTCAACAACATGCCTGTTTATAAATATCACTCCCTTCCAGTATTAATCCCCCAAACAATAAAGCTTTTCCATACACTGCCCCCCCCTTAAAAAATAATAATTATAAACCTTCTTTTCCCATAAACATCCAAACATAACCTCAAAAATCACTTTGGGGCCTTTTAAAATAATATAACTTCCTTCCCCTACTCCACCATCACTAAACCTCATAAATGGCCCCCCTGGTATATAAAGTAAACCCTCTTTTCCCATCCAGCCCAATAATCCGCTTCAAATACAACTGCCCTTGGTTAAATATAAATTAAATTAACAACCCCTTCTGTTTTCCTACCCCATTAAACCTCATACAAACAACTGCCCTGTATATAATATAACCTTCCTTCCCATTACATCCCACCAAAACCCCTCAATAACAAACCTGGCCCTTACTATATATATCTCTTTTCCCATACCTCCCCCACCCAAAAATCAAAAAACCTCATACATTGCCCTGTTTCATATATTATTACCCTCTTTCCCATTACACCACACATAAAAAACCTTCTTAAACAATGCCCGGGGGGTAATATATAAAGTACCCTCTTAACTTTCCTTTTTTCCATACAAATTCCCACAATAAACCCCTCAAAATACAAATGCCTGTTATATAATAACCCCCTCCCTTCCCAAATACATCCACCATACCTCAATCCAATGGCCTGTTAATATAAATATCACTTTCTTTTCCATTACAGCCCCACCTAACCTCCAATACCCACTGCCTGTTTTAAAAAAAATAACTAATCTAACTTGCTTTTCCTACCAATCCCACACTAAAAACTCAATACAAGTGCCCTGTTAAAAAATAATTAATAACTTCTTCATACCTCTTCCCAATTTACCAATCCACAATAAACCTCATACAATGCCCTGTTAAACAACAAAAATATTAATTATAACTCCCCTTTTCCATACCATCCAACCCATAACCTCCATACAAACCAACCTTTGGCCCTGTTTACAAATAGGATATAACCGCTTCTTCCCATACATTCCACATCACCTTCAAATTAACCAACTGAACTTTTTGCCCCTGTTATATACAAATATAAAAACCTTCTTTCCCATTAAACATCCCCACAAAAATAACCCTTCAAATACAACCCCCCTGTATATAAATAAATAACTCGTTTCCATCACTCCCCCCACATAACAACCTCAAATACACAACTGCCTGTAACAATTTACTCCCTTTCCTAAAATCCCACAATAACCTCAATACATTGGCCCTGTGTTTTAATTATTAATATAACCTCTTTTTTTCCCATACAAACCATCCCCCAAAATAAAACCTCATAAAAACCAAAATACCACCCTTTCCTGTAAAAATATTATATAACCTCTTTCCATAAATCCCACAGAACCCGTAACCTTCAAATACCAAATCCCCTGGTTAAATAATACAAAATATAAACTCCCCCTTTTCCCTACATCCCATACCCTTACCTACATAAATGCCCTGTTTTATAATATACTCTTTTTCCATACAGCCCCACAAATAACCTCAATCCAATGGGCCCTGATTTAAAATTATTATTATAACTCTTTTTTCCCATACACATCCCCCATAAACCCTCCCATACACCTTGCCTTGTATAAATATTAACTTCTTTCCATACATTCCCAATAACCCTCATACCCGTTGCCCCCTGTTTTCATAAAATAATAAATAACTCTTTTTCATACAATCCCCACATAAAAACCCTCATACAAATGGCCTGTAAATATAAAAATTATAACTCCTTTCCCATACATCCCACAATAAACCCTCCATCCCAACTGTTGGCCCTTTTGGTAAAAATAAAATAAAATAAAGTACTCCTTCCTTCCCATAACATCCACATAACCCTCATACAAATGGGCCCCCCCCTGTTTTAAATATAAGAATAACTTTTCTTTCCATACATCCCCAACATAAAAACCTCATAAAACACTGCCCTTTTTATAAATTAATTCAACTCCCTTCCCCCCATAACAATTCCCCCCACCCAAACCTCACACAAAATGCCCCTGTTAAAAATTCTATAACCCCTCCTTTTTTCTCCTTCCTACAAATCCCACATAAACCCCCAACCTTGGGGCCCCGTATAATATAACTCTCCATAAACAATCCAACATAACCTCAATACCCAATGCGCCTGTTTTTGTAATAATAATACATAACTCGTCCTACATCCCCAACAGAACCTCCCCCAATACACTACATTGGCCCCTGGTTAAATAAATAATAATACACCTACTTCCCTTTCCCATACCCATCCACAAGTAAACCACCTCATTACAATTCCCCTGTTATATAAAATTTCTAACTCTTTCCAATTACCCACCCACATTCCCACAATAAACCTCATATCACTTCCTGTTTACAATAATATAAAATTCTTTTTCCATTACATCCCACAATAACCTCCCCATACAAAATAAACAATGCCCCCCCCTTAATAAGATAAACTTCTGTGTTATACTCTCTTCCCTTTCCATACAATCCACATAACCCCAACCCTTTCAAATACATGCCCCCCTGTTATTACTAATATAAAACTCCTTCCCCTCACCATCACATCACCTCAATACAAATGCCTGTATTATGAATATAAACCCCTCCTTTTCCCAACCATCCAACAAACCTCAAATACAAAACTTGCCCTGTTTATAATATAAACCCTTTCCATACCCATCCCACATAACCCCTCATTACCAATTGGCCCTGTTAATTATAATAAAACTTTTCTTTCCAGACATCCCACCTAACCGCATACCATGCCCTGTAAAAAAAAAATATATTATTAACTCTTTTTCCACATTAACATCCAACAAATAACCCTCACAAAACACCCTCCTTTTATAATATTATAACCCTCCTCCCCCATACCATTCCACCCAATAACCCTCATAACCATGCCCCCTTGGTTAATATAATATAACCTTTTTCTGCCCAAATACATTCCACAAATAAACCTCAAATACAATGCCCTGGTAAAAAAATAATATAACTCCCCCCTTTTTTTTCCATAAAATCCACCATAACCTCAATAACATGCCTTTGTTTTTCAATTCTAATTAACGCTTTCTTTCCCATACATCCCACATAACCCCCTCCAATCAACAACTGCCCCCCCTGTTATATTAAATATAACCTTCCCTGTAAACTTCTTCCCCAATTACAAGCCACATAACCTCCCATACAAATTGCCTGTTATATATTAATAAAACTCCCCTTCATTACATCCACAAATAAACCTCCATAACAACTTGCCCCCTGTAATATAATAAAACCTCTTTTCCATAAACATCCACATAAAAACTCATACACTGCCCTGAAAATTAAATTAATTTTATAAACTCTTTTTCCAATAACACCCCAATCCACAATAACCGTTCATACAACTCCCCTGTATTAATAATTATAAACCCTTTAACTCTTTTTTCCCCCCCCATTACAAAAAAATCCAACATTACCTCCAATCCCCACTGGCCTGTTTTTAATTTCCCCCCTCTTTTCCACACCCCCCCCCTGGTAATCAAGAAAACCAGAACCAAAGGTTTCCGAACATTTGAAAGGTCCTAAAAACACTACTGGCAAGTAAAAAGAGAAAGAAAACTCATGGGGTGGGTTAAATTAAATGTACACAATAGTTTTTTTTCTCTGATTATGCCTCCATGTTCAAAGTTTTTTTTTTTTTTGTTTTTTTTTTTAACTTAGTAAATCTTTAAAATGAAAATTCCTTCAAGCCCTTGAACCTAATAAAATGGAAACGCTTTTCTCCACAATTTCCCTGGCAGAGCCCCTTTTTTTTGGTTTTGTTTTTTTTCCGAATTTTTCCCCAGGCAACCCAATCTTGAAATTGAACCATACCCCTTGCATTCAGGAACAATGAGGAAGATGGTCTGGGTGGGTTTCCCCCCTCCATATTGACATGATGGCATCACACAGTTGCCGCAGATTTGTCGGCTGCACATCCATGATGCGAATCTCCCGTTCCACCACATACCAAAGATGCTCTATTGGATTGAGATCTGGTGACTGTGGAGGCCATTTGAGTACAGTGACCTCATTGTCATGTTCAAGAAACCAGTCTGAGATGATTCCAGCTTTATGACATGGCGCATTATCCTGCTGAAAGTAGCCATCAGATGTTACAGGGTACATTGTGCTCATAAAGGGATGGACATGGGCAGCAACAATACTCAGGTAGGCTGTGGCGTTGTACCAAGGGGCCCAAAGAGTGCCAAGAAAATATTCCCCACACCATGACACCACCACCACCAGCCTGAACCGTTGATACAAGGCAGGATGGATCCATGCTTTCATGTTGTTGACGCCAAATTCTGACCCTACCATCCGAATGTTGCAGCAGAAATCGAGACTCATCAGACCAGGCAACGTTTTTCCAATCTTCTACTGTCCAATTTCGATGAGCTTGTGCAAATTGTAGCCTCAGTTTCCTGTTCTTAGCTGAAAGGAGAAGTGGCCCCGGTGTGGTCTTCTGCTGCTGTAGCCCATCTGCCTCAAAGTTCGACGTACTGTGCATTCAGAGATGCTCTTCTGCCTACCTTGGTTGTAACGGGTGGCGATTTGAGTCACTGTTGCCTTTCTATCAGCTCGAACCAGTCTGCCCATTCTCCTCTGACCTCTGGCATCAACAAGGCATTTCCGCCCACAGAACTGCCGCTCACTGGGTGTTTTTTCTTTTTCGCACCATTCTCTGTAAACCCTAGAGATGGTTGTGCGTGAAAATCCCAGTAGATCAGCAGTTTCTGAAATACTCAGACCAGCCCTTCTGGCACCAACAACCATGCCACGTTCACAGGCCACAAATCACCTTTCTTCCCCATACTGATGCTCGGGAGAACTGCAGGAGATTGTCTTGACCATGTCTACATGCCTAAATGCACTGAGTTGCCGCCATGTGATTGGCTGATTAGAAATTAAGTGTTAACGAGCAGTTGGACAGGTGTACCTAATAAAGTGGCCGGTGAGTGTATATACTATATACCTATATACTGGCGGGATTATCCTCAGTAGTGGTGGAAAGAATATTACAATCTCCTTTGTGACACTGGATCCAGCAGTGAGAGGCTGCTCATGTACTTGTGATGAGTAAACTCTGGCGGTCCCGCACCAGATGGAGGAATTATAAGACAGAAGCATCTGGAGCGCGAGAAGGAGAGGACGGATTTATTACTAGCGGTAAAAGACCTCTCAGTGTTGGAGTTTATTGTCCCCCATTATTCCGTTTACACACGACCAGCAACGTCTCATCTGCTATAAGGAACCACAAGGGTCTAATACATTTTATAACCAATGTGTGGAGCCCATCTGTTTCCCCTCACATGTACATTGTATTTAGGGAAGTTAGATGTAGATGTATCAGTATGTAATGTTACACCACCGGGACTGACACTGGATGGGGAAAGTAGGCACATCTATACACGATCCCTGGAAGGTGGCAGAAGGGAGGCACTTGATGTTAACAGCAGGTCAGGGGAGCACACTGGAGACACTGAAGTAACATTGTAAAAACTTACATGCTGTTGTTTGTACTTTTAGAGGAACTGTAACAGGCAGGCAGCAGTTAACCCGATGTCAAGCACGGCTGTCTGATGGTTGGCTTTTGTGAGGGAAATAATCCTTGGCTGCAGGAACAGCTTAGCACTGCAGCCCTAGATCTATGGGTCAGCTCAGCTGGCTTGTCGCCTTTGGAGCCTGTTTGGCTCTGCTGCATTAGCAGCTAGCAATGTCTGGATGGTGTCTGTAGCAGAAGACACTCTATCTACAAGACCAAAATTACTCTGACTCCAGATCAGGCCTTTATTTCACCTGGGTCATTACTTACATCTCTGTGATACCAACCAATGACAGCAGGAATTACCAAAAGGAAGGTAACAAAATGTTTTAAGTTAGCTTCAACAGAAACTGTGCTTACGTTCATGACTTTCCTTTATCCACAGAGTGCCCCCCGCTGGGCCTGGAGTCTTTGCGGGTATCTGACCACCAGCTAAGGGCTTCCAGTATAAAACGCTATGGTTTGGGATCCCACCGAGGACGTCTGAACATTCAGGTGGGTCACACATTATTTGTTATGACCACTTGGGGCACTGCTGGCTCCTGTAGTATAATGTCATACATCCTAAACCAGAAGTTTCCATTCACCATAAAAAGGCACATATGGGGGACACATTTACTAAGAACTGTGCAGTGTGCTGTGTAGTGTGCAGGGGGCGCCAGATTCAGGATTTCTGGCACTCATTCTTCATAAATCTGGTGCCCCCTGCACTGCCCTGACAGAGTGCACCAATTTTTTTTTTTGGTCCACCTTTAACTTGCGGCGTGCAACAAAATTCTGTTGGACTTGCATGATAAATCTGCCGCATGGTCCGACTAAGCGCTGGATATTCCCAGAATTTGTGTCACATGAAGAATAGTGCAGCTGAGCCACAAAAGGGTCACGTGCAACACAATTGTGGTGCAGACACTTCTTAAATACCTGTGCAAGCAGTTTACACTTTAAAGAACGTGCCAAGTCCGACAGAAAACTGGCAAAAGGTCCTTTGCAAATGTGACCCATAATGTTTTTCTCACTATTTGACATGATATCAGAATAAATATTTCCTGTTTTTGGTCAATTAAGAACCAAAATCTAATATATAAAGCAGAGTGTGGGTGCATGTATGTCCTCTAAAGGAATTTGCACCATAGGCTTTACGGGGCAGATATTGTCAGGAACAGAGAGACAGTCGGATACAGTCAGGTACACAGAGAGACGGTGAGAGAAAGTCAAGTACAGAGAGAGACAGTCGGCTACAGTCAGGTACAAAGAGAGACAATCAAGTACAGAGAGAGACAGTGAGAGACATTCAAGTTCAGAGAGAGACAGTAAAGTAGAGAGAGAGACAGTCAAGTACACAGAGAGACAGTGAGAAACAGTCAGGTACAGAGAGAGAGTCAAGTACAGAGAAAGACAGTGAGAAAGTCAGAAACAGTCAAGTATACAGAGGCAGTTAGAGACTGTCAAGTACAGAGAGACCGTCAGGTACAGAGAGACAGAGTCAGGTACAGAGAGACAGAGTCAGGTACAGAGAGACAGAGTCAGGTACAAGGAGATGGAGTCAGAGCCAACGACAGTCAGAAACAAAGACAAACTGAGACAGTACAGAGAAACAGTCAAGTACAGAGAAACAGTCAAGTACAGAGAGACAGCTAGAGACAGCCACTCAGAGACAAAGACAGTCAGAAACAGAGACAGCACAGAGAGACTGTCAGGTACAGACAGATTTAGAGACAGTCAGAGAGAGGTACAGAGAGACAGGTACAGAAAGGTGCAAAGAGACAGGCACAGAGAGACAGTCAGAGGCACAGACAGTCATAGACAAAAATAAGTCATAAACAGATAGTCATAGACAGACAGTCATAGACAGACAAAGACAGTCAGAGACAGACAGTCAGAAAAAGAGATAGATACATATAAAATATTTGTTGTTACCATATTCTATTTTGTTAGAACTAAGAGCAGTTATTTATCTGGGGGCAAAGCAGTGATCTATATCTAGTTATACATATTTGCCAAATGCCAGAATAATGAGAGAGAGAACTTTAAGCCATTTTTATGACTTTCTGAAAGGTCACATGTTTCTATACATTTCATTAGTATTTGGTACCATTAAACTATATGACTTGGGTCACACAATTTGGATCCTTCCACAAACTTCTCACACTTCTCAAACTAGTGAGGAATTTTGGCCCATTCTCCCTGACAGAATTGGTGTAACTGAGACACGTTTGTAGCCACCTTGCTCGCACCAGCTTTTTTACCTTTGCCTATAAATTTTCAGTAGGATTGAGATCAGGACTTCAAGAGAACAGGCCGCTCCAAAATATTCACTTAGTTCTCTTTCAGCCACTTTGTAACCAGTCTGGAAGTAGCTTCAGGCCATTGTCCATTCTGAAGACCCATTTGTGCCAAGCCTTATCTTTTGTCTTAAGATGTTCTTCAGCATTCCCAGTGTGTTTCAGGTGTGCCTTCAAATACATCAATAGTTGTGTCTCTAACTCAGATGTTGCCAATAATTAGAATCTTTCAAAGAAATGACAGCATCATATGGGCTGTCCCAAATTGTTTAAAGGCAATCTTGACTTTGCAGAAAGTAATAATAATGCTTAAAAAAGTATCTCTTATTATTTTGCCTTAGGTAAATATAAATAATTTGGGTTCCTAATTGTCCTACAGACTGTTACCCTTTAAGTCCCTCCGTCCTCAGGAGCTCTTTCCATCCCTACTGTTGTCTTTTGCTGGAAATATATTCAGCAGAAGAGGAAAGTCTGAGATGTTCTCACATGTAAAGTTTTAGTCATCATCAGAATGTTAGATGTTTTTTTCATGTATAAACACAGTGGTCCAGATTTACTGAAGCCCCTGCGCCAGTTTTCTCTCGGACTTTGTATGTTCTGTTTAGTGCAAACTGCTTGTATTTAAGAAGTGTCCGAGACACATATTCCCGACACAAACCTGTGCACTGAAATGGGTTCTTCGGTGCTCAGTCGGACCGTGCGCCACATTTATCATGTAATGTCTGACAAAATTGTTTTGTTAAAGGTGCACCAAAAATAGTTGGTGCACTCTGTCGGAGAAGTGTAGGGGGCACCAGATTGAGGCGCCACAATTCATGAATCTGGTGCCACCTGCACAGCACACAGGTAACTGCACCTAGTGAAGTTTGCCTTGTTTTTGCTAAATGTGGGCCAGTGACTCCACCAGCAGAATAGTGAGTGTAGTTCTAGAGCATAATTCACAATGTGACTAAGGATCAGTACTACAAAGGCTGTAACAGCTTCATGGTTTCCATCTTTATCACTTATCTTCCAGTCTGGGATCTATGATGATGACTTCTTTGATGGAGCTTGGTGCGCTGGGGAGGAGAACAAGCAGCAGTGGTTGGAGGTAGATGCCAGGCGTCTCACTCGCTTCACAGGGGTCATCACTCAAGGGAAGAATTCAATATGGACGTGAGTGTGGAGCATCGTGCAGCACAGGGCAGGTATTTCTCTGCTCACTATTCATCATTGACCGTATTGTTGTGTTTGGTGCAGGGATGACTGGGTGACATCTTACAAGGTGCAGGTCAGCAATGACACCCACACGTGGAAGACCTGCAAGAATGGGACAGAAGATGTGGTAAGCTGTACAATGATCCAGGGTCTGAGAAGATCTGGTAAGGGTAAGAGGAAGGGCGAGGCAGGACCCAGCCATAGGGCTATACCTCTACACATTCACGTGGAACTCCTCCTGTTCATGTTCCTACTATACATCCATAGCGGGGGGAGCCTTGCAGACTGCACAGTCTATTCTTATTGAAGCTGCCCGCACCATGCTTATAGCAATAAATCCATACAGTATGTAAATAAATACTACCATATATATATATATATAGCTTTGTCATATGCTAACAAACAAAGATTCAGGTGGCTTTCAAAGGTATTAATGAAATATATCTTCCTTTATTGAATGTGTGCAGTCATATAGTAGTGGAGATGCAATAAAAACTTGTACGCGTTTCAATGCTCCATCGTCCTAATCGTGATCTATCAGCCATGTGCTAAACCAACATATTTAAGAGAACCCTCTGGTTTAACACACCCCAGCCTCTTCCGATACTTTGTATCCTGCCTGATCGGAACTCTGAAGTCTAACCTGATCCGGCAACTTGAATCTTGCCTGATAACAGAATCCTGAACCTCAACATGATCGGGAACCCTGAAGCCCAACCTCACCAGAACCATGATCCCCAACTTGATCAGAACCCTCAAAGCCAACCTGATCCAGAACCCTGAATCCTGCCTGATGCAGCACCCCACTACCTGATCCGGAACCCATACCTATCCATGAGCCTGTATCCTATATGACTCGAAACCTGTATCTAGTTGAATCTAGGCTGAATCTAGTCTGAACCCCGTTCATGATCCCGTTCCCCAATTTTCTTGTGCCTGTGTACTTCTGTCTCTCTCTGTTCATACTTGGAGTAGCGATAGTTGACCAGTAGTCCCTTAATTCTCCCTTACAGTATGCAGATAGCACCACCATACTATGCCTATATATAACTCTTCCATACATCCACATAACCTCATACAATGCCGGTATATAATATAACTCTTCCATACATCCACATAACCTCATACACTGCCTGTTTAATTCTTCTTCCACAACCCCTGTAATCAGACCAGACCAGTGCAGAACATTGAGTCTACTGGCAAGTAAGAGAGAACTATGGGTGGTATTATGTATCACATAGTTCTCTGATTATGCTCATGTAGTTACTAGTATCTTATGATCTTCAGCCTGAACTATAATGGAAGCTCTCCACAATCCTGCAGAGCTTGTTCCGATTCCCAGCAGCCAATCTGATTGGACAGAGCTGCAGTACAGGACATGAGAGATGTCTGGTGGTTTCCTCTTATTCCTGATCATTGTTGTTGTATGGAAATATTGTATGTATTATACAGAGTCATAGTCCATCTGTATGTAGGTCACAGTGTTATTACGAGTCCTCCAGAGGCCTGGTCTGCTTCCAATACAGTCTTGGCTAGTCAGGACATGTTTGTGATGGGAGGATCGGCCACGCTGTGACTTGGGCTCGTTCCCTGGCAGAATCTCAGACCTTGATTATGTTGATTTCTGCTTAACTAGACAGTTCCCTGTGAGGATCGCTGTAACCAGCGGACAACTGAAGATGTACAAGTGCTTCATTTATTCTGAAAGAAGGCCGTCAATGCCGCAGAGATGGAGTCAGACTTGACCTTAAGTGATGCAGATGTGTAATTAACGGTGGAGTACTGACCTTCCGGCTGGGGACACTTTCTTATTTTTAGTGCAGGTTAGGGAACGGAGGACGACATACCAGAGGCTCTGCTATCAATGTATCATAAGGCAAGGACCACGGTACATACACATCACATCCCTGCTCAATCACAAGTACTTTGTGGTATCTGTGTTACTTTATACCCTCTATTAGCACTAAAGTCCATAATGACAACAGTTGGACAATCTTAAAAAACCTGAGGGGGCACGCTAGAGGTTATGATGTCCGAAAACTATAACCTTCTCATCATAAACCTTAGTAAACAGGTGGTTGAGGCTGTTATTAATGGTTTTCTCAGAGCAATCTCCACCAAGTTTCTTAGAGATTTCCTCAGCTGGACTGAGATTTCTCTACTTAGTTGACTGGAGTTTTGTCCGGGAATTTGGTTGCTTCTTTCTCCACTGAGTAGGTCAGAGCTTGCTTTGTTGGGTTGGTTGGAGCTTTGTTCATGAAAATGGTCTGAGATCTGTCCATTAGGGTGGTTAGTTTTCTTTTCCGTTGATTTGGTGGGAATTTTATCCACTGAGTTGGTCAGAGCTTTTCCCTTTGGGTTGGTTGGAGGTTTGATCACTGAGTTGGCCTGAGCTCTCTCCATTAAGTTGGCCAGAACATTCTCCACTGGGTAGGTTGGAGCTCCATTGGCCTTGCTCAGTGCTTTTCCCTTTGAGTTGATTGAATCTGTACAGATTCCAAAGGCAAAATCAGAGATAAGCTTGGTGGGGTCTGGATGGTGAAGTGTATAAAAACGCTGTATACCCACTGTAGGTAGAATTTTCACATGCATTTAGCTTGGCAACTTGGTGATAGGTTCCCTTAAATCATTTTGTTAAAGGATGCTCACATGAACAGATACATACAACGCCAGTCCTTGGCCATGTCTTATTGAAAGCCATCAATTATAGATTTCTGAGGAGCCACTGAGATCTTCTGAAATGTTCATGTGTTTCAGTACTAGGTCCATGGACCTTGGACCAATCCCTTAACCCTTTCCTTGCTAACTGTGCAATTAGGTTCTTGCAAACTAATAAAAGATGGGATCAACATAGGACTGGGCCCCTCTTTCCCAGAGCCCTACATGCTAAGCATGATACACCATGCACACTCCCAGCTATGGAGCCCATCACATTGAAATAACATTATCTCAATATATGAGTGAGGCTTTGTGCATCCCTATACTTTTAAAGTTGGGGATGTCGTGATGCTGTCTTGCATAACCACGGACAGCTTCCTGATTGGAGTCAATGACTCTTTCAGCACTCTCCTGGCTGGTGCTGAGGTTATTCTGGGGCAAGGCCTAGAATTGGAGCTTTCGTTGGCAGCTCTTTGCCCGTGGCTGCCATCCCTTCTTCTCTCTGTGCATCTGGGACCAGAGCCAGTCCTGCCTGTAGCTCCTAAATATAAACTCAATGTACTCAATGTAGAGCTGTGACACAATGAGCAAAAGAGATGATGATGTTGATGATCTTCTGAGAGTCAGGGCTGTCAAATACATAGCGAAGCCACCTAGTGTAACCAGACAGCGCAGCGCATACATCATGTCTGTGGTTATCGGATAGACTGCACATCACACACGTCTTTATGTATGGTAGATACTGAAGACCCCCACCTTAAATCAGTGATGGCAAAAGCTTCCCTGGTGGTGGAACAGCATACAGGCTGATATTTGGCTATTAGCAAAACACAAGTTGGCACAGGGCTTTCGGGTAAGTCGTCATCTTCCTACAGATGTAGCTCAGTGTAGAAAACAACTTCTGAAATCCACAAAAGGTTCTTATGATTTTTTTTTAAAGAGCTTGGATACACTGCTACCCATGCTGGAGTATGAAAGTAACAAAGGCTCCCATGCTATACAGTGATTTTATAAAGTTAGGCTATAAGATCTGTTTATCATCAATAATCATCTTCATAATCCTTAAGGGTCTTCACTATTAATTTAGTGCTCCATACCCTTGACAACATCTTGTGGGTAACTGCAGCCTGGACCTTCATTGAGGACTTGTATGAGCTTCCAGTAGCATGTGACCCCATTAACTCTGGTGGAGAAGTCGGACCCCAAAATTAAACCTATAGCAGAGGCTCAGCCAATAGAGCTTCAAGGAATCTATAGATAAATCAAATATAGTTTTCAGTTCAGGCCTTCACACTCATTATTCCACCATTACAGATGATCACTTGTCTTTTCCCTACCCTCTTCTGATCCCTTGGAGATGTGCAGAAAACCCCTTAGGAACAGCACCTAGATCCAAACAAAGAAGATGCAATGGGGCCCGATAGGGTCTGGCTGCTTCCATAGTATGGGCAATATTCACAAAATGTGACCTGTTACTACATTGTTTCTATAACCAGAAGGGCTGCAGGGGCCCATGGGAGCCCAATGATGAAGGCTGGGTGCTGTAAGATCATGTGTAGTGGAGTCTGTATCTTTCATACTGTTTTTGTATGTTTGTTACAAGTAGAAATCTCTGACACGTGGCTCTCGGGCACAGCATGTAATACAGAGTCAATCAGGCACTGGGTCTGCTTCAGGATCCAGGGTTCTTTCCAGGACTCCATCATAGGAAACCTTGAAATATTTATTGACCTGAATGTTCACAGTTGGGTCATGTAATGCGGTGTCTCCTTAAAGGGGCTGCAAAAATTTCTATATTACCCTATAAAAATCAGAGATATATGGAATATTAATTGGACTGGAGCTGAATGATTGGACTAGAAGATACTGGATATTAGTAAGGTTTATATAATGAATATCCCATTAAGTACAGCAGATGAGATGAGTGAGACCTCTTAAGTAGTCCGTCGTCCTTCATTGCTGGATCTCTGCTTGCTGCCAAGTCCTGGTTTCTTTGCGGTGAAAACCCTTGAAGACACATAATCCCTCTCCACACTATGTTTGCTCTGGTCTCTGCGGTTGCTCTGTGTGGTACTTTCCTTGGAATATTTCCCATTCCTGGAATGAAAATTTTGCAGCGTCCTGAAGCGTTTGATCTCCTACTGGTTGCGGCCAGGAATACGTTTCGGAACCATTAACCATTGTGTGTCTTGCCTGTCTGGCTTTTTTTGAAAGAAAATGCACCGTAACATGTAGTTCTGAGTGGCAAACCTGCCTCGTATGAAGGAGTCAAGGCTCTACACAAGGTGAAGCCCCTGTGACCCATATTTGGTGATTGTTAGATGAAGATTGTAATGTTAAGGTCTTGAGGACAGGGGTACTGTTTGAGGTTTCCTGCTGAAGCATGGAAGTGGGTTCTGGAGGGGTCCAAGAAACCAATATACTTTGGGCAAGATATTATACAGAGAGTGGTGTGCAGAATTTAACAGCAGAACCAAAATTACTACATCATGGTCTCCCCTTGGAGGTCCTCGATGGAAGTAACTTGTTCTACATTGCCCTATGCCACAATTGCACCCTGCTCAACCAATAAACTTAAATCATTTTTATTATTACGGTAGTTCATAGCCACAAAACAAACACATTAAAATGCATATAACCAATGAACACGTCCCTTGTTTAGCTGCAGTTTACAAAGATATGACCTCATAATAAACAGATTACTAAGTGGCCATTTATTACTTTTGTTATTGTCTTGTATTGTTATTGTTTGTGTCGTTTTATTTTTATTGATGTCTTGTGTTCTTTTTGTTAGCACCTTGTATCCTTTTCATTAACATCTTATTTTGTAAGTGTCTTGTAATCTTCTTCTTATCATATCATATTCTTCTTCTTCTTGTCAAAATAATTGCCCTCATTTACTAAAGCGTTTGTGCTACTTTTCTGTCTGACATTGCAGGGAAGAGAACATGCAAACTGCTTGTACATGTATTTATAAAGTGTCTGCACCAGTTTGGCGTCGCAGCTGCAGCACCTGGAGGGGCTGTTACTGCTTAGTTGAAGTTTGTGTCCCATTTATTATTTTTGTTTGTGTCTTGCTTTCGTCATGTCCATGTCTCATATTCTGCTTGCCGACATAATGTAATCTTCTTCTTAATGTCTTCTTTTCATCATCTTAGATTTTTAAAGCCAATAAAGACCCTGAGACTCCAGTCTTGAACAAACTGCCCAGCCCCATGGTTGCACGATACATCAGGATAAACCCTCAGACGTGGTTCGAGAATGGTACCATCTGCTTGAGAGCTGAGATTTTAGGATGCCCTCTACCAGGTGGGTGATTGCTTAAAGGACATCTAGCACCAGGTTGAAGGATTGTAAACCAAGCACTGACCTACTGGTGTGTGGTTCCTCTTACAGAATCTGCTCTTCTTTTAGCTTCTTATGCCCTTGTTTTTAACAAAAAAAGGCATTAAAAATATACAAATGAGCCTGGGGGGCTCAAGGCTCAATTAACATCTATTGAGCGTGGAGCCCCTTAGGCTCATTTGCATAATCATCAAAGCCTCTTTTTCTTAAAAACCAGAGCATAAGAAGATTAAAGAAGAACAGATCCTGATAGAGGGGGCGCACACCTGTATGTCAGTGCTTGGTTTACAATCCTTCATCCTGATGGTAGGTGTGCTTTAAGGTCTCTCCTAACTGGACCAAACTACAAGAGCCGCCTCCTCCTTCATATCCCAGGTCAGAAAGTTTACCAAAAAACAAAAAGATATGTTTGCTAGTCAGATAATGACTAAAAGCTGCATGTCTGTCTTTTTTTCGGTTTGCGGGTGAACACCACAACTTTTAATATGTTTTAATAAAGTTTGGAGTGGATTAAAAAGTAAACCATCATTGAATTTACAGATCTATGAGAACGGAATAGTAGTTTTTGTTATCACAACAGGGAATTCTGATGTGAAACCCATAGAATAAAATTCCAGAGATTTGATTAAGAGGCCCCGATCTCCCCTACAAAGTAGGAATGTGCTCTTACAATGCCAGTACCGCAAGAAAGAGGTAGAAGCTAAGACACATCTTGGAATAAATGTGATTGTGGCTTTCTCCACAGATCCAAACACTGTCTTCATGTGGGAACAGCAACCGCAGCCAAGTGACAAGCTGGAGTTTAAACACCACAACTACAAGGAGATGCGGAAGGTTTGTATCTTTAACAAAATGAACACCGGCCAACAAAGCGGAAGACATAGCACCACAATTGTATACAGGCTGTAAATGGTACTACAACTCGTCCATATGTAATATAATATAGACTCTCCTAACAGACACTCTCTGGTCCAAATCAACCATAAACTAATGTCTTTCGGAGATTTCATGTGGAATTTCTTTACGTCCTTTCAGCTAATGAAGAGGGTCAATGAGGAGTGTCCAAATATCACTCGTGTCTACAGCATCGGCAAGAGCTACCTAGGGCTGAAGATGTATGTGATGGAGATATCAGACAACCCAGGACAACATGAGCTGGGTAGGTGCGCACCAGATAAGTCAGTATTGTATAAGAAGAGAGGCACAAGGAGGTACCGTATATATCTCTGGCCTTCAGCTATAATGGACAGTGACAAGGTCTTCTCTTACAGGGGAGCCAGAGTTTCGCTATGTGGCTGGGATGCACGGGAACGAGGTAGTGGGTCGAGAACTGATGTTGAACCTTATGGAATATCTGTGTCAGGAGTACAAGAAAGATAATCCAAGAGTCACAAGACTTATCAGAGACACTCGGATACATCTCCTGCCCTCCATGAATCCTGATGGATATGAAATGGCCTACAAACTGGTACTGTACCCTTCTAGTCCACTCTCCACAGAAAACTCATGTATCATTGTGCATAGGCTCTAATAGAGATGTCTGCTTTATTAGGGCTCAGAGCTGTCTGGCTGGGGTATTGGACGCTGGAATTACCAAGGGCTTGATCTAAACCATAACTTTGCTGATCTCAACACTCCTCTATGGGAAGCAGAAGACAATGAGCAGGTCCCGGAGCACTTCCCCAATCATTATATCCCAATCCCTGAGTACTACACCATGGAGAATGCAACGGTGAGTAAATATAGGCTATAGGATCCTACCACATACATCTACTTTAAAAGTAACCTATAGTAGCTCAACGCTTGTATGTACTTCAGGTGGCTCCAGAGACCCGTGCCATCATTGACTGGATGCAGAAAATCCCTTTTGTCCTGAGTGCCAACATGCATGGCGGTGAGCTGGTGGTGAGCTATCCTTTTGACATGGCTCGCTCCTATTGGATGGCCAAAGAACTGACACCCACAGCAGATGATGCCATGTTTCGTTGGCTTGCCACAGCATATGCTTCCAGTCACCGCATCATGGCCGATGACAACCGCAGGATCTGCCACTACGACAACTTCATGAGGGTCGGAAACATCATCAATGGAGCAAACTGGCAC
Organism: Engystomops pustulosus; assembly: GCA_019512145.1. Taxonomy (NCBI): domain Eukaryota; kingdom Metazoa; phylum Chordata; class Amphibia; order Anura; family Leptodactylidae; genus Engystomops; species Engystomops pustulosus. The sequence goes on along the minus strand of WNYA01000775.1, from coordinate 17,692 downwards.
ACAGTGGCAGGCAGTGAGTGAGATGCCCCAACCATATGAAGCTGCCACGAGCTCCCGTTACCGTAATAACTTTGTCTTCTTCTCCTCAGGTATGAACGATTTCAGCTATCTCCACACCAACTGCTTTGAGATAACCATTGAACTGTCCTGCGATAAATTCCCACACGAGACGGAACTCCCAACTGAGTGGGAGAATAACAAGGAGTCTCTGCTTCTTTACATGGAGCAGGTCAGTTACTGCATATAGTGAGGAATTGTTATGTAATGAGGGCCATATTAATGGGATAAGGGTCTCTTCATAAGTCCCTCGTCACAATACACATATCCATTGATCAAGCTGAACATGATAGCAGTTCAAATGTGACTTTCGGGAAGGATTTTGTGTACTTGAGTGCAAATATCTCAAAATGACAAGAAACTTAAACACTGGTGTTTTCATAGACACATATCGAGCCATTTTACTTAAGCCAGAGCGACTTCTGATATCTAGGTTACAGATTCTATGTAAAATGTTATCAACATGCAAAGCACTTTTCAGCAGTTTGCACCCAATATATTCAAGTAACGACAAGCAGAATAGTTAATACAACACTGAAGTATAACAAGTAATGTGATTGAGGATCAGCTGCTTTAGGGGACGGTCATAGCATTACTATAGAAATGTGGAAAACGGTGTCCTATCTGCTGTTTCAGGTGCATCGCGGGATTAAAGGCGTTGTTCGTGATAAAGATACAAACCAAGGAGTTCCTGAAGCTGTCATAGTGGTGGATGGTCTGAACCATGATATCCGCACAGGTGAGGCACCCCATGCAATGTCATACAGTAGATTTAGCCCCTACAAGCTACATTCAGCCTCTGCCTGTACAATGTTCATGTGCACAAATAAACACGGAAACAGAAACACGTGACTTCAGATTGCAATCAGAATAAGATGTTTGGCTAACCTGCTCCATTGCACAATAATTCATGAGTAGCCAAAATCCCGAAAGCTGATGTCATGTTGTCTTCTTATGATATTTCAAAATCTGCCCAAGATAAAAGAAATGTGCTTACAGAGCGAGGCAACAAAAGAGAGATACACACACAGTGTACTGTAGGGTGTATAACACCAGAATAATCAATAACTTGGGCACTTACATTAGTTTGGAGTATAACTTAGGTGCACTACTAATGTAGACATGTAGCAGGTGCCGGATCATGAGGTATGGAGCTGCGGGCCTCTACACGGCAACTCAAATGATCCTATAGGTTTTCAATGGGATTCAGGTCTGGAAAATAGATGTAAGGTCCTCAGTCTCAAGCATCAATTCCTTAATGATTAGACAGCGATGAGCAGGAGCATTGTCTTCATGCAGAGGCACCATGGAGTTGTCAATGTACTGTTCACACAATTTCCAACAATATCCACTACAGTTCTGTAGTAACTAGACACCTGCCTACTATGTGACTCTCCTTGATGTCTCAAACATTGTTTTGGTGGCCATAATTTCCGCTCCGCTCGACCTTCATCAATGTAGAGCACTAAGGCCATCTGGTCCCTTATGTGGACTAGATGCTTCCTGGGCTGTGCAAGAAGATGACGTCTGTGCCTGATGGTGTGGCCCGGTGTCCTTGCAGGTCACTAATGCAAATGGCTATGAATTGACCAATGCGACACTCGGTGCCTGTCACCTCCTTAAGTGTGCCTGGAGTTGTGTAACATTCATCATCGAGTTCAACAGGACATCATTCTCAATAAAATGGTCATTAGTGTCAGATTGTAAATATACCATTAAGGTCCTTGTTAAAGGGTAACAAGCAACAGCAAGTTGTGCATACAGTAATGCAGCATTGAACAAAAGCACATTTGCAGTCACAAGTCTAGAGAAGGTCACGTTATGTTCTTCTGTAAAGGTTAGGCCTCATGCCCATGGCAACATGCAGAGGTAAACCTTCTATTGGGCATATCCACGGACGCACTGTGCCTCACCGCACCAGGCCTCAGCACACCGTGCCCATGCTGACTGGCCTGTCTCTTTTGATGGACATTGGCGTGGTGGGTGGCCCGCATACGCACACAGTCATATAAGTTTTGGGGACATGGAATGTCAAGTTGTAGATCTTCTCATACCTTGTGCATGGGGAGATAGTAGATTTTTTGAGAATAAGAGCCCAACATAATCTGTTCTGTAATCTGTGAAGTAAGAAATTGTATAGGTGGCTTCAGAAGAAAATGCATTGATCCTTATGAGAAATCTATAAAATGCAAGCCCCAGGTAGACTGAACGTGATGACCTAGCATTCCTGTTATAATAATAATCTTTATTTATATAGCCCCATCATATTCTACAGCACTTCTCCACAGGATAAGGGGGTGACAAAGGAGGTATAATGGTCCAGCCATAAGGGGTGACAGAATAAAATAATTTAATGAATAAAATTTCTGCTGCTGGAACCAGCCATCAGCGGCATATTATATATAAATTCCAAGGTGAAAGTGACTACAGAGAAGCCCGGAGCTCGTTATATATCTGGTGTTTGCTGGATAACCGATGGGAGAGTTGATGCAGATCTGGATGCAGATCTCCCTTGGAGCTTTTAACCCAAATTGTGACGACAATCAATACCTATAACTCTCCCAGCCTCGTGCACTGGTCCATAATTATTTAATCCTGTCCTGTAGGTTCTTCTGCCTTGATTTCTCCCATATCAGGGCACTGTACTCCAGTAGACACACACCATTTTACCGAATGTCTTCACACCCTGAAGTAACCCAATATAATTGTGTATTATCATGTACTATATAATAATCCATGTTCTCTTTCAGCTGTCGATGGAGATTACTGGCGTCTTCTAAACCCTGGAGAGTATGAAGTCACTGCGAAAGCAGAGGGGTATCACCCGTCAACAAAGTCCTGTCGTGTCTCCTATGAAAACCACGCAACCGTGTGTGACTTCTACATCTCCAAAACTCCAAAGCAACGCCTGAAGGAGCTGATGGCCAATGGAAAGAAGCTGCCCAAAGAGCTTCTACTGCGCCTCCGTCAGATAAGGAACCGCAAGCTGAAGTCCAACGGCCCCAAGTGAATAACCAGGAAGTGGAAACCTTCAAGAAAACAAGAGAAGAGGGAATCACTTGCCTCACCACCCAACAATCTACATCCCTCTGACTAATATAATTTTTAGGTCTTCTGATTCCCTGTGTAGAACTGGGAAAGCTGGAAAACGGTTTTAGACATTTATGGTATAGAAGCTGCTGAATGCTCGATGCCAGTTAGGAGGATCAGAACCCGGAAGATATATGGAGGAAGAGGGAATAATATTAGGCAATGTAATATTGAAGTAGACTAGAACAACTCAACCAAGATCTTTTTTGTAGGTACCTCAGGAGGAAGACATTGAGAGTGTTCTGTAAGAGTAGGAGCAAGTGCAAGGTCCAGCTAAGAGTTGGATTGCGATAGCTATACAATATGACCTACGTAAGGGAGATACATTACTTAGAGCTGCTCTTCAGTGCCTCCACAAAGTCCTCCACCCCATGATCCACACCTGGATACTGCGCACCTTACTTTTCTCTCCTGTCTTGTTATTTTTTAGTGACACTTGATTTATTCACTTTCTTTTGTGGTAGGATCTAAAGTCTGTGTAGCCTGCAGATGCAGTCTTGAGTAAAGCATATACAACTTCTGAGCACTATCTCAGCAGCTGTATCTGATGGAAGTCTTTTGGCCAGAAGACCAAGTGGTCACCAGAAAACCATACCTAATATGACCTACACCATTAAACCACCAATGTGCAGGGCTTTACAATATTGTGTGCTCCATAAATCTTGGGGAAACGTTTGAGTATTCAGACTTTGATGTTCTTACAGGCTGGGACTGCGTAGAACAAGTCAGGACTTTTACTACTTTATACTTGGAGGAGATGCTGGCATTGATATATATCTATATACTTGCTAGTCAAGTGATATCAGTATGAGCCAATAATAAATATTACTGCTTCAACCTTTGTCTTTGACTAGAGTGTAAGGTGTGAACAATTCCTCGTGGAGACCCAGTTCACAGGGTTAATATGAGAATATTCTGTATGTGAGTGAGCTCCCCCTTGTGGCTCTATCGCTGTGCGCGAGGGAGGTATTACTGCTCTGGGACACTAGAGAGCCTGTCCTAAAAGTCTGCCCTAGTGACATCAAAAAAGGCTTCCATTGAGAGGCAGATGCTTCTAACATCCCATGCTCCAAGATCAAGAAAACAGCTAGCTAAGATGTATTTATCTTATCTAAGGGTTATTTGTCATTGCTTTTCCTGGGCTTTTTTGGCATAAAAAGGTTTTTAATTTCAATTTTTTGAGACTTTTCACTGCTTACAATTCTCACTGGACTATTTCCACCTCTTCATCAATCTGGTGTAAACAGAACCGGTGCTAGTGCAACACCGTGCACAGCCAGAGTCATGGCTTGAGACCTTTGCGAAAAGTCTCACAGTCACCCCAGTCCCTGCTGGTCTATGTGCTGGGAGTTTTTATGCATTTTGAGACTTTAAAAAAAAAAAAAAAAAAACTTGACAGAAAATAGACCATAAGAACATTAATTAGAGGACCAAAGCCACTTTATTGAAGCTGATGGGCAGCAGAGCTCCAAAAATAGACATAGAATTGTCCCGTGGAGGTAGTCTAATGTTAATAACCCCCTCCTGTCCAGTGCCATCAGCGAGACAGTCCTTAAACCCTTACCACATTTGGAAGTTCCGGAACGTCCTGTAGTGGAAGGGGGAGTTTGAAGAGGGCTCACGGGCTGAGCATTCTTTATACTCATCAGTTGTTTGCTGCACAATGCAGCAAACACCCGTCGCTATCACCAGCGAACGGTGCTAGCACCGAACTTGAGTGTTAACCCTTTGATTCCCGGCAGTGGTTTGCACATTTTAATAGATGATATGCAAAATCCTATGGCAGTATATGGTACGATCAATAACACAACCTAGGGTTAAAATAAAAACAGATTTTAAAAAATTGTATAAAAAAGTTTAAAAAAAAGATTTTAAAAAATCTAAAAATTCGAATCACTCCCCGTTCCCTAGAACTGATTTAAATATAAATAAACTGTAAAAATCATAAACATGTTAGGTATCGCCGCATCCCAAAATGTTCGATCTATCAGAATATACTAACGGTTATTCCCAGCGTTTAACCCTGTAATGGAAAATAACGCCCAGAATTGAAAATGCCATTTTTTTGCCATTATTTATGAAAAAAGGTAAATTTGCTAAACATTTTGAAAAAGAATTAGCTATTTTCAAACTTCAAAATGTTGTTTTTCAAACTGATTGTCTTACTACCCAAATTAGTTACTAACTTCTCCCATGTCTCAGCTTTGTGTTGGAGACATTTTATAATCGTCCTTTTGTTTTATTACGACGCTAGAAAGATCACAACTCAAGCAGAAATCTCTCACATTTTTAAGTAAATTTTAGAATAAATTATTTTAGGGACCATTTCATTTCTATAGGGGTTTTGGAAGCTCTGTTAATAGAACCCCCCCACCCCACATGTCACCCCGTTCTATTAACATCAGAAGGTAGGAAGCTTGTTAACCCTTTATGTATTTTACAGAAATTCAAACAAAATGAAGCTCTTATTTGGAATTCACTAATATATTTATCATTAATACAATCATTTAGCCGCAAAAATTTACCCAAATGAACTGAATAAAAGTAGAAAATGCATCTAGGAATATACTAGGCAGCTTTTTCTAAGTAAGAGGACCCCCCCCCACACACACACGTACGTGGATGTAACCCGCTGTTAGGGCACATAGCGGCGCAGGAGTCATTGAGCTTTCGTAGGGCAGGCTAGTTTTCAGGTGCCAGGACGTGTTTGTAGAGCCCCTGAGGCCGCGTTCACACGTGACATTTCGGTTGCGTTTTGAGAGACAATTGAAAAAGGCTCCACCTGCGATTGCACGTTGAGGTGCGATTGCATTTACTTTGTGTTCAGTTAATGTGTTGGAAACCAAACCAGCAGTTACCAAAATATGTGATCACGGGTGGAGCCTTTGGATTGGGTAGGCTTGAGAAAGCGCCATATCGGCGCGAAACGGCCCGTCACTTGCCGTGGTCTGACTTGTCTGTCCATGTCACCACTCTGCTGGTATAAAATAAATTACGGCACACGGATTCGGTGAGTGCCGCCCCATATTTATATCTTTGTGAAGGAGACTTTGGATTGCGTTTCCAAACGCAACCAAAATGCCTCATGTGGATGCGACCTCAGGTACCACGAATCCTTCTCACAGAGAAGTGTATACTTTTTATCATGTGGTGTTGGGGGCAATATTAACCCCTTGCCATTGATGGGCTTTTTCCATTTTACTTTCTGTTTATCGCCTTCACTTTCAAAAATGTATAACTTTTTATTTTTCCATGTACAGAGCTGTGTGAGGGCTCGTTTTCTGCGTAACAAACTGTACTTCCTAGTGTATTTTATATTCCATCCCTCGTACTGGGAAGTGGAAATACAATTCATAATGCGGTAATATTGACAAGAAACCGCATTTATATAGGTTTTATTAGGTGTTAATAGATTTTACCAAAAATTTTAACTTTTTGTACCCCAAAAAATCATTACTTTTACCATATTCTGACTCCAATAAGTTTTTCATACTTAGGAGTACAGAGTTGGCTCAGGTGTCATTTTCAGTGCTACCATTTTGGGGACTGTGGGACCTTTAGTTCAGTTTTTATTACATTTTTATTTGTTGCGAAAAGGCAAAAAAGTGTTGATTCTAACATTTAAGCGCATCTGTCCGTTACGGGCTCACTGGCGGGAATAACCGTTTTTATATTTTTACCTAACACTTTGTGTTTTTAACTTTTTTTTAATTTGTGTTAGGGGCTTTTGGGACATTTTATCCGCCTTAATGACCGTCTTAATCGGCTTTTTACGGTGGTCATTAAGGCACTTCTTCTGACGTGACACCTTTCTATAGCGGCGTGGCAGAAGAAAATTGCAGGACATCGGGCCTCACTGATGCCGGGCTGTGACATCACAGCCCAGACCCCGCACCCGGGATCGAAAAAAACTCTGATCCCAGGTGTTTAACCCCTTACACGCCGTGGTTGTGTAAGCATGACCGCGGCGTGTAATTGTGTGCCTTGTGGATCAGACCTTCCCTGGTGTGAGTTTTGGCAATTTTCATGAAAATTTGAAAAATCGCACCTAAAGTTCTGCGCCTCACATCATCCTAGAAAAAGGATAGGACGCATAAAATATCATCCCAACATAAAGCAGACACTCCGGGAATGTTAGTTATCCAGCTTTTTGGGTAGTTTAACTATCTGCCTGCAAAGCATATTTTTTTTAGAATGAAATGCATAACTTATCACTTAAATTTTACCGCTAACATGAAGTACAATGTGTCTTCGAGAAAACAATCTCAAAATCCCCTGGATGTGTTAAAGCTTCCGAAGTTATAACCAATTATCCTGACACATGTCAGATTCAAAAAAAAATTGAGACTGGTCACTGAGCTGAGAACAAGCATCAGTGATAAGGGGTTAATTAATTTGACCCCTCCCTCTGCAGCTACATAGATCCCGCAGGCACAGCACTGACTAACCAGACTGTTAGAGCAGGGTCGCGATTGTCACAAGACAGGCGGTCACTGCTCCTCCCTAAGGTTGGACCGATGGAGAAACCTGTCAGTGTAGCCTAAGGCCCCTTAGTGACCAATGGAGAAATCCGCATGAGGGTCACTAAGGGGTTAAAGGTGGGGAGTGGAAAATGAAAAGCAAAAAACAAAAAAGGGCCTGGTCGTTATGTGTATGAGGGTCTATCCCTAATGTGTTTTACTGATACTTTACAGAGCTTGTTTCCATACTTTGAGATCAAGAAATCCTAAACCTAAGTCCCGATCCATTAACATAAGTCCTGCCCCTAAAATCTTACCCTAGATCACAAGACATAGAACAAAACATCCAATGCTGTTAAACTTAGACGTTATTCCGTGAAATTACAGAATCCATGGCCCGTCCTGTACAACACCATTTGCGACACTGAATCAGCCTATAAAGGAGGGTTCTGTAGGTGATGACCACAGACCATTTCCACTTCTCATCCTCCTCATTTTATCATTAGAGGTAGGGCTAGCCAGTGTCTACAAGCCAAGTTACTCAGCAGCGCAGCTCATCCAGAATGGCACATAAATGGGTTGTATGGTAAGAGTAAGACGCTAGCTGTGTTTAGACCATTGAGCAGATTCCAGGCCATTACAGCATGAGACCTGGGGGGAGGTCACGTACAATGACATACATCTGCTTACATTGTCACAAACAGACTCCATGAGGGGATATGATGGCCCAACGTCCACGGGTTGGTTTTGTCCAACACCGTGCAGGGTGACATTTGCCAGTAAACACCCAAGATTGATAGATTAGGCACCGGCACCCGGTGCTCTTCATGGATGAGAGCAGGTTCACGCAGAGCACTGAGACAGTCACTGGAATGAGAGTGCCCAGGACAGAGACAGTCACTGGAATGAGAGTGCCCAGGACAGAGACAGTCACTGGAATGAGAGTGCCCAGGACAGAGACAGTCACTGGAGTAAGAGTGCCCAGGACAGAGACAGTCATTGGAGTGAGAGTGCCCAAGACTGACAGTCCCTGAAAGGGATTGCCAGAGACAGACAGTGTCAGTGACCGAGACAGACTGTAATGACTGTATACATAGATATAACAGCGGCTCCAGTGATATATATGATCTATACCTCCCCCTGTATAATGACTGTATATATAGATATAACAGCGGCTCCAGTGATATATATGATCTATACCTCCCCCTGTATAATGTCTGTATATATAGATATAACAGCGGCTCCAGTGATATATATGATCTATACCTCCCCCTGTATAATGAAGTGGAGGCTCCAGGTCTAGAAATCATGTCCTGTATTACGTGACCCAGATAAGGGGAGGCTCAAGGTCTAGAAATCATGTCCTGTTTTACATGAGCCGGTTAAGTGCCAGCTCAAGGTCTAGAAATCATGTCCTGTATTACATGAGCCGGATAAGTGGAGGCTCCAGGTCACCCCCAAGTCTTCGAATCATGTCCTGTATTACATGAGCCGGATAAGTGGAGGCTCCAGGTCACCCCCAAGTCTTCGAATCATGTCCTGTATTACATGAGCCGGATAAGTGAAGCTCCATGTCACCCCCAGGTCTAGAAATCATGTCCTGTATTACGTGACCCAGATTATTGGAGGCTCCAGGTCTAGAAATCATGTCCTGTGTTACATGACCCGGATAAGTGGAGGTGTAATCGCTTGCCCAATGCATTGCCCATTATGAAATAATGCTCCCATTAGATTGATTTGTGGCACATTTGCGAAAAATAGTGCAGTTTGCCTGTGTAGTGTGCAGGGGGCGCCAGATTCAGGATTTCTGGTGCCCGTTCTTCATGAATCTGGTGCTCCCTGCACTGCTCAGACCGAGTGCAATAACTTTTATTTTTGGTGCAAGGTGACGCACGGTCCAACTAAGCCCCGGAACTCCCTTTTCAATGGCAAAATGGTTGTGTGCAACACATATGTGGTGAGGACACATGAAGGAACATATAAAGTCTGCCATAAAACTGGTGCAAGCACCTAAGTAAATGCGCCCTTACGTGTCCCATAGAGCCTGATCACCTCTGTGTGCCATCTACTGTCTATAGCTGGTATTGCAGCTGCCGAACACCTGCCTGAGAGATGTTATTAATGTGACCAATAGACTGTCATGTTTATGAATGCTTATAACAAATTGTACAAAGGTCCTGGTCCCTGAACTGATCACTCCCAAGGGAAGGTTATAAAACCCTTTGCAGCTGGATAGTTAGGGCCAGTCTAGAGAGAGGTCTTTCTGCGAGTGCTGAAGAACAGCAAACATCTCAGCACATGGCCTGCAGACTCCAGGCCTGTTGCTGCGGATCTCTACCTCCAAGAGCCTACCTAATCCTGCTGCTGAAGCAGCCATTCATCCCTACAGCCTAATGCTACCTAAGCCAGGCTGTGAGTAGTTCTTTCCCAGACAGATTGCCATGTTCTGGAATAAAGGAACTGTGAATTTATGTTTGACATCCCTTGTCTTTGTGTGATCTACCTAAAACTGCAAAACATCAAGGACCTCCTATCTATCATCTAGCCAGGGATCCTATCACATACACCCTTCAGGAGTGCCCCTGGGGGAACCCTGCAGCATCTCCTCCTTTTCTTGTAATCTACCTGTCAGATACCCAGCATGGAAGATGCCTGTTCCTCCAATACTCAGTGACTGTGAGCCCGCCTGGTTACATGACCTGGGTCAGTGCGGACTCCAAGTCATCTTCAGGTCTAGAAATGATCTCCTGGTTGCATGACCCGGGTCAATGCAGGCTCCGAGTCACCATCAGCTCTAGAAATGATCATCTGGTTACATGATCTGGGTCAGTGCAGGCTTTAAGTCACCATCAGGTCTAGAAATGATCTCCTGGTTGTCACGGTAGGCTGTGACGTATACTTGATGTGCTGTGACGTATGCTTGAGATGTGTCACTATATGGGGTTTGTATTGTGTTACATGTGTATATAATCATGTGTGTAACATGGACTTCTGGAGGTTTGTAGTCCTGGAATGTTCTTCTCTCCTGCAGAAGTCTCAGTGACTCCACAGCTCCAGTGGAGGTTGCTGTACTAGGGTAATAAATTCCCACCATCGGGGCATGGGAGAGGAGGAAAGGGTGAGCGCATGGTCGTAGATACGGCCAAAGATCTATCTATTTTTTTTGTGGCTACGGCTCGGAACGGTGAGTGCTTGTTGCCTTACCTAGCCCGTGCGCCATAACTGTCAATGGGGGGGGGGGGCATATGTACGGCAGCAAGCATATGTCCCACCGGCAGTCGTGTGCATGGGGCCTAAAATAGCAGTGTTCATTTGAAGTTGTTGTTTGAGCTTGAAAAACATGTCTGCTTCTCGAAGCAGCATCTTGAGTCTTGAATACTTGTTGTATCTGATATTGCAGTTTTATTCAATTGAATACAAGACAAGATATATATCCATAACAAAGAAAGTAGACACATTTGTTTAATATGAGGAAAGCTTTATTAGCGCTTATTGGATTGTGTCATTTATACCTGCTTTGGCAATTGTTTGCTAAGTGTTCTGCATTGTTATTTATCTATGTATACATTTTCCACTCTCATACATTCATTTAAAACACCTGCTTCCAAGTAAAGATTGTGCTATTGTTATCATGGATGGGTGAACTATTGTAATAGATTCTGCATTATTAAAGTGATCTTATACATTTCACATGATGATTCCCTTGTAATGTATACACATGCATGTTGTGTGCAGTTAGTTACAAGACACCAGCACAAGCAGCACTTTAGCATTCACGCATTGCTTGCCTGTAATCATCCTGGGTTAAAGCTGGGTAATTACTCGCAAGTCAAAAGCCTGTTCCATGTTCTTGTGCAAGTAAGTGATAATGCTGCTGCTGACAATGACTTCTCTCCTGCCTCAGCCGCCCTCTAGCGAGCAGCATACACACGGCTCAGCTCTGAGACTTCATTGCACGGTTTATCATTCTTCATTTCTCCTCAAATACAGCATCTCTGCCCTATCAGGTCATAGTCACAGCTGAAACCCATTGATAATTCAACCCCCTAGCTGCGGCAGATGTGGCAGAGATGTATTTAAGTTACCAGGCTTTTTTATTTCTTCCACAATGTTATGTTGGAATTTCCAGTGACACAGTAATACACTTCTGACAACATGGTGGTATATCACAATATGCTCTGACACGATATACAGTAGGTTTCCTGAACTGAACATAGTATGTACAGTTAAAAGCAAGATCTAGCAGTTTACATTAGGAAACGGAAGAGTGTATCTGGTGCTAACAATTCAAAGAGTAGTCTGAGGCTATAACAAAAGCTGCATGTGAATGAGTATGTCCTGTGCTGGGACAGGACTAAGCAAAGCTTGTCATTTCCCAAACTCACAGAGCTGAGGATGATCATGATGGGTTTGCTGATATTGGTGGACAATACACTGTCAAACAATGTAAAATCCATGTGGCACAATCCTTTGTCATGTAGCTAGTGCACTTTTGTGATAAATTCATTATTGTCTATATTTTATGAAATAAGACTTGTCTGTTTTTTATAAAATTACATATGTCTGCAGATTCTGAGGCATACAGAATATTAAAGGGTGATTATTAGAGATGAGCGAGCACTAAAATGCTCGAGTGCTCGTTATTCGAGACGAACTTTTCCAGATGCTCGAGTGCTCGTCTCGAATAACGAGCCCCATTGAAGTCAATGGGAGACTCGAGCATTTTTCAAAGGGACCATGGTTCGGGAAATGATCCTGTGTTCACTGTGTTCACTGTTTTTATTCTATTCTTCATTGTTCTTCACTGTGTTTTTTTAATTAAATGCTCGATCTCGAGCAGGGGAAATACTCGTCCGAGCAACGAGCCGTTTCGAGTACCTTAATACTCGAACGAGCATCAAGCTCGGACGAGTATACTCGCTCATCTCTAATAAATATGCTTTTGTTTGGGGGCACAAAGAATTAAGGTCGGGGTGAAATTGCAACTTTGAGTCTCAAAAATGTCTCCCCACCGACCTCCTACTATAAAACCTCATAAAGAAAAAGATGAAGAGGAGCGAAGCAGCAGACTTGTAAGTCTCATTTGAAGAGTTTATCAAAGAACAATTTGGAACAAGACCAAGGAACAGCAGATGCGCCCCTGCAAGCACCTCCGAGGTTCCTTTATCACAAAACTTTCAAGTAAAGATGGGTCAAGTGACTGAATGCAGCAAAGCACAAACCCCAAAAAAATGGTTGAATTAAAAGTTTAGTTTTAAAAATGAATTGAATAAGAGTAGGCTTTGAAATATTTCTTTGTGATAAATGTTGTTCGTTGTTGTCAATAGTTGAACTGCATAAAAATAGTCACTAATTTCTACACAAATAAAACTGATGCTTCTTGGGGCGAAACTTGTTAAAAAGGGCCCCAAACTCAGAATGGGGCCCCCACTCCAAGATGAAACTTCCAGTAGCACATTTCAGCAGAGAATGATAGACAGTGATGTCACAGTAAAGGAATAATAATGACAGTGATGTTGAATTACAGGGATAATATCCAAAGTGATGTCACAGTACAAAGATAATGGGGCAGATTTACTTACCCGGTCCATTCGCGATCCAGTGGCGCGTTCTCTGCGGTGGATTTGGGACCGGCCGGGATTCACTAAGGCAGTTCTTCCAACGTCCACCAGGTGTCGCTGCTGCGCTGAAGACCATCGGAATGCACTGAAGGTGGCTCAGTGGTTATCACTACAGCCTTGCAGCGCTGGGGTCCTGGGTTCAAGTCATCTTCAGGTCTAGAAATGATCTTCTGGTTACATGACCTGGGTCAGTGCAGGCTCCAAGTCATCTTCAGGTCTAGAAATGAATTCCTGGGTACATGACCTGGATCAGTGCAGGCTCCAAGTCACCATCAGGTCTAGAAATGATCTTCTGGTTACATGACCCGAGTCAGTGCAGGCTCCAAGTCAATCTTCAGGTCTAAGAAATAATCTTTCTGGTTTGCATACCTGGGTCGTGCAGGCTCCACTCTTCAACCTCATGTCTAGAACTGATCTTCTGTTACATGACCTGAGGTCAGTGCAGGCTCCATTCATCTTCAGTCTATCATAAATGTCTCTCTGGTACTGACCCGGGTCATTCAGGCTCCGAAGTCATCAATCAGGTCTAGAAATGAAAATCTTCTGGTTACATGATCTGGTTCGTGCAGCATTCGACAGTAACTTCCAGGTTCCTAGAAATGATCTTCCTGTTACATGCCCGGTCAGATGCATGGCTGCCCAATCACCATCAGGTCTAGAATGATCTCCTGTACATGACCGTGGAGTCAGTGCAGGCTCCGAGTCTCTCATCAGGTCTAGAATGATCTTCCTGATTACTGACGCTGGGTCAGTGCAGCTCCGAGTCAACCATCAGGTCTAGAATGATCTTCTGGTTACATCGACCTGGGTCAGTGCAGCTGCCAGTCATCATCATGTCTAGAAATGACTCCTGGTTCTACTGATCTGGAGATCGTGCAGGCTACCGAGTCAACCATCAGGTCTATAAATGATCTCTGGAGGTTGGCATGAACCTGGGTCAAGTCAGGCTCCGAGTCCCTCGGTCTAGAAATGATCTTCCTGGTTACATGACCTTGTCAGTGCATTGCTCCTATGCATCATCAGTTCTAAAATGACTTCCTGGATACATGACCCTGGTCATGCAGGCTCAATTCACCATCATGGTCTAGAAATGATCTTCTAGTTACATGACCTCGGTCATTCAGTCTCCAGTCATCTACAGGTCTAGAAATGATCTTCTGGTTACGACCCGGGTCAAGTCAGGCTCCGAGTCATCTTCAGGTCTAGAAATGATCTTCTGGTTACATGACTGGATCATTGGCAGGCTCAGCATCTCTCAGGTCTGAATGATCTTCTGATTTACATGACCTGGGTCAGTGCATGGCTCCGTATCTCCCATCAGGTCTAGAAATGAATTCCTGGTTACTGACCTGGGGTCAGTTCGGCTCCTGAGTCACCTCAGTCTAATGAATCTCCTGGGTACATGACCTGGATGTCAATGCAGGCTCCGAGTACCATTAAGGGTCTAGAAATGATCTTCTGTTTACTTACCCGGATCATTGCAGAGCTCCAATGTCATCTTCACGGTCTAGAATGATCTTCCTGTTTTGGCATTACCTGGGGTCATTCACGGCTCCACGTCAGCCAATCAAGTCTAGAATGATCTCTGGATTCATTCCTGGATCAGTGCAGCTCTCATCATCCATCAGTCTAGAATGATCTCCTGGTTACAGCGACTGGTCAGTTGAGGCCCGATCACCACGGTCTAGAAATGATCTGTTCCTGGTTTGCATGACTGGATCAGTGCAGGCTCCATCATCTTCAGGTTCTAGAAATTTTCCTGTTCAGTGACCCCTGTGGTCGAGTTAGGCCTCCGAGTCACCATCAAAGGTCTAGAAAAGGATCTCTTTGCATGACCCCTGGTCATGTCAGGCCTCCAGAGCATCATCAGGTCTCAAATTATCTCCTGAGTTACATGACCTGGGTCAGTGCAGGCTCCAACGTCATCTTTCAGTCTAGAAATAATCTCCATGGTACATTACTGGATCAGTTGCAGGCTCCGAGTCATCATCAGGTCTAGAAATGATCTTCTGGTACATGACCGCGTCAGCAGGCTCCAAGTCATCATCAGGTCCTAGTAATGATCTTCTACTTTACATGACCTAGCGTCAGGCAGGTCTCCGAGTCCTCATCATGGTCTAGAAATGATCATCTGGTTCTGACTGGTCAGTGCAGCAGCCAAAGTCACTTCAGGTCTAGAAATGGATCTTCTCTGTTTTTCATCCTGGGTCAATGCATGCCCGATGTCACCATCAGGTTCTAGAAATGATCTCCTGGTTTACATGACCGGGTCAGTGCAGGCTCTCGAGTCAACCATCAGGTTCTCGAAATGAATCTCCTGTTAACTGACCTGGGTCATGGCAGGCTCCGAGTCACCATCGGTCTAGAAAATGATCTTCTGGTTTACACGACCTGGATCAGGTGCAGGCCCCAAGTCATCTTCAGGTCTGAAATGTCTTCTGTTGCATACTGGGAGGGCAGGCTCCAAGGTCCCATCTAGGTCTCAGAAATGACTTCTCGATTACATGACCTTGGATCAGTGCAGGCTCCACATCCATCTTCAGGTCTAAGAAATGATCTCCTGGTTACATGCCTGGATCGTGCAGGCTCCGGTCCATCAGGTCTAGAAATGATCTTCTGGTTACAATGAACCTGGATCCAGTGCAGGCTCCGATCACTCATCAGGTCTAGAAATGATCTTCTGGTTACATAGAACCCTGGATCAGTGGCATGCTCCAGTCATCTCAGGTCTCAGAAATGACTTCTGTGTCACTGACCTGGTCATGTCAAGGCTCCAAGTCACCGTCAGGTCTATAATGATCTCCTGATACATGACCTGTCAGTGCAGGCTCCAAATCAATCCTCAGGTCTGAAATGATCTCTCTGTTACATGACGGCCTCAGTCTAGGCCTCCGAGTCAATCTAGGTCTAGAAATGATTTCTGGTTTGCACATGGACTGGGTCAGTGCAGGCTCCAGCATCCTTCAGGTCTAGAAATATCTACTGGTTTCCCATGAACCTGGGTCAGTGCAGGCTCGCAGTCACCATCAGGTCTAGAAATGATCTTCTTGATTACATGACCCTGGATCAAGTGCAGGCTCCAGAATCATCTTCAGGTCTAGAAACTGATCTTCCTGGTTTACATGACCTGGAGCTGCAGGCTCCGAGTCATCTCTCAGGTAAATGAATTTCCTGGTCTGCAACCTGGAGTCCTGTAGTCTATTCACCGACTCTTAAGTCTAGAAAGGATCTCTGGTTACATGACACCCGGTCACGTTTCAGGCTCCGAGTCATCTTCAGGTCTAGAATATTACTTCTGGTTGCATGACTGGTCAGTGTCAGGCCTCCCTCTTCAAGTCTAGATACCTCCAGGGTACTGACCGAATGTCACGCCCCCCTCCTCACCTGGTCTAATGACCTGTTAGACCCTCAGTGCAGCGCTCCGTCATCTTCAGTCTAGAAATGATCTCCTGTTACATGACCTGTTCAGTGCCGCTCCAAGTCCCATCAGGTCTAGAAATGATCTTCTACTTACATACCTGGATCAAGTGCCGGTTCCGAGTCTCTTCAGGTCTAGAAAATGATCTTCTGGTTATGACCCGTGGTCACTGCAGCTCCAATCCCACGTCATAGAAGATTTTCTGGTTACATGACCCGGATCAGTCAGGCTCCAGTCATCTTCAGTTAACATGATCTTCTGGTTACATTACCCTGGTCAATGCAGGCTCCAGAGTCATCTAATCGTGTCTAGAAATGATCTTCTGATTACATGACCTGTCAGTGCAGCTCCGAGTCACTTCAGGTCAGAAATGATCTCCTGGTTACATGACCGGTCATGTGCAGGGCTCATACATGTCTAATGAGCTATGGCTACATGGACCGCAGGTCTTCGAGTATCTTTCTAATGCTGTACCTCTGGTAGGGTCCGTATAGACTAATAGGATCCTTTTTTTTATGAATACAAGGTCTGTCAGCCCAGTCATGAAGCCTTCCTACCACGGCCCTGCACTTAGGTCCAGTTAAGGCTGCTGGTCAGATTTGATACATGACTCTGCTCAGATGGGTCTAGTGAGCTGCTTGTCATTCCAAGTCTGGAAAGTGGACTCCAGATACGCTCTTTTCAATCCCACAAGAAGTAATATTCCCAGTTCGTGCACCCTGTTTAACATAGATATGGCAACCTTTTCTTTAACCAAAAGCGATACCAAGACGACATTTGACAATGAAATATTCAGCCACGGTGTCTCAGTGGGTTATCACTAACGCCTTGCAGCGCTGGGGGTCCTGGTTCAGTTCCCTCCAGGTCAACATCTGTAAAGAGTTTTGAGCCCCATTGGGGACAGGGACTGATTTGGCAAACTCTGTGCAGCGCTGTGCAACTCCTAGGTCCACCAGTAGGGTGTGACCAACATACTGGGGGTCATTTACTAACGGCCCGATTCGCGTTTTCCCGACGTGTTACCCGAATATTTCCGCTTTGCGCGC